>CM033642.1:183853140-183877701 GCA_019512145.1 Engystomops pustulosus | reverse complement strand
AGGCCCGGCTTTGTCTGCGTTTTCAAGCGCAGACAAAGCGCTACGTGTGGCACCAGCCTTAGTCTCAAGGCTGAAAATGGCAGCCATGAGATAGCTGCAAAAACGGCAGCTAGCTTATCACCTCCATAGATATGCATTATGTTACAAAAAAAGGACAGCTTCTATTCCTGCCCCTATTCGCGGTTCAGCCTCTCAGCTACCTATGAATAGGGAAGGACTGAGCGCACTTACCCTTTCCATCTCCACTTGTCTTGTGGCTGCTCACACAGACATGTGAATAGAGCCTTACTTATTGCTTTCCTCAAAACTGCCCTACTGATAACCCACACTTGCCACACATCGTTTTTTTTGGTCCGTTTTTAATTTCCCAGTTGTTAAAAATGGCATGCATTTTTGACTGTTTTTCCCAAACAGTTGTAAGCAGCCAAACGCATGGTAAACGGTCAAAAACTATGCGTTTAAGAAAGCATGCTTAAAACGGACAAAAATGCCATGTTGTGGCATCGCCCTACACTCTCTCTGTTTCTGTCTCCTGTTTCCCAAGGGGAGTAAGCAAAAAAGGGGTGTACTTACTCAGTTTTTACACCTGGTAAAGTGAGCCGAATAATGCAGCAAACACATTTTATAAACATGTTACTTTATTAATATCAGTACAATGCAGTCATTTATCTGAATTATTGAAATAAACAAAGTGCAGTTTTTTAATTCTCTTTTTTGTGTGACTTTTTTTGGGTGAATGTACAGATTTGTGCCAAAAAACTTTCACCCGTCCAGCAAAGTTCGCCTCGACCAAGTTTTTCAGTGTTGGGTCTGATTCATCTTAAACATCCGATGTGGGTGTTTTAAAAAGGGCACAATTTGTTTTGCACAATTTTGGATTCAAATAAACTCCAGTCTTGAGCAGCCGTAGGCAAATATTTTTAAGGGACTGCATAAACATTTGTGACTTTTTGGGAAAAAATATGCTAGACTTGTATGCCAGATATAATCACTCTCTACAATAAAATAAACAAGTTCTAGACTTAAAGGAACTTAAAAGGGTTAAAGTTAAAGGGTCTGACCACTTTACCTCATGTTTTTTGTAATTTGTGTGTAAGTGTGGGGGGCAGGATGTTGGGTAATTTACCAATATACATCTACTAATAGTTCTGAATCACTTTCTTGATATGTAAAGTGAATCCTCCTGTCTTTTACCTCATCAGCCAGACATCTATGTCCATAAAAAAGCCACAGATGGAGGGTCATGTGATCTCTAACTGGCAATTGGTCATGTGCAGTTAGAGATCACATGACCCTTCATCTGTGGCCTTTTTATGGAAAGGACTTCTGGCGATGAGGTAAAAGACTCAGGGTTTCACTTACCTCTCAAGAAAGCAGAGCAGAACTATGAATAGATGTATATTGGTAATTACCTTATATCCTGACCCCCCCCCCCCACAGTTTCCACACAAACAAACATCGAGTAAGTGACCAACCCTGTAGTTCATTGATAGTGCATGGTGCAGGGCCTGAAGGGAGGAACATGACTCATGACCCTATGAGTTGTGCTCCTCCCCTTCAGGTCCTGCACAAGGTAAATTCAATGAATCTTCTGTGACTGGAGTGTTCCTTTAAATAAATGACCCACATGATGTTTAGACTTACTTCTTTGTGGATACCATCCTGCTCGCCATCACATGTTCTGAAATCCTAAAAGATAGATTTTAGATTAAAAAATTAAATACACATGAGAGAAGGTATTCCTGTTGTTTTAAGTCACAGATGTAAGTGGAATGATTTTCATGATTTTAAATGACTAAAAAAGAAAAAGTAAAATAAACAGAAAGGAAAGAATTGTACAAAATCAAACCACATGTGAAAACAAATTGTGTAGAGACTTGTATAACTTCCAATCCCAGCAAACCATACCTGTTTCCCTGAGTTTTACCTATTCAGCAAACTTATATAATGTTCTGTTCACATATTGTTATTACTTTCCGTTAAAGGGAATTCTGAGGATGTCTTATGGCATTTGCTGGGTTTATATCTGTCGTGACAAACTAATGATTTGATGGCAGGGTCGGACGGGGGTGCCTGGGGCCCACCAGTGAAATTGATTTTGGGGCCCACCTACTACCTAATGAATATTCTGGGAAGAGGGAATTTCTAAGCCCTAACGGGGGCGTGGCATGGTAAGGTAAACTAATCCCTTTCTCCCCCTCTCTACTAGTGCTCGGCTCTTGTTTGTGTACGGGGCTGCAGTGGTGACTTATCTCAGGGCATTATGTTAGGGATAGTAATAAGAGTTACCCTGGTGGTTTCCAGGGTTTCTGTTCTGGTTGGTGCTGGGCTATTAGTTAGGGATTTAAGTGTTTGCACTGCACACCAACCTTCCAAAAGGAAATGCTACCGGTACTCTGGCGTCCTTCACTAGATACACAAGTCACACCTGGCTCTCTGACCCTATAGATATAAAGTACATAAGCGAGAGCTGTCTCACACTAGAAGGTTAGTCATTGAATACATACGGTATCGGACACAGGAGAATAGGATCTTGTACATTCCAATCCAGTTACATTTTTTTATTCATATTTTCACTATTTTTCAGACTCCCTAGGGTACTTTAACCCTAAGTTGTCTGATCGATCCTATCATATACTGCCATACTACAGTATGGCAATATATGGGAATTTTTCTCCTCATTCATTAGAATTAGCACATTGTAATGAAGGGGTTGAAACGAGATAGCCTGGGGTCTTCGGAAGACCCGAGGCTGTCATGTGGACGGATTGACGTTCTCCGATGACGTTGCGGGGAGCGGCGATCCGCGGCAAGATGGTGGCACCCCATGCACACTGCACCCCCGCCTAATATTTTATTAAGGACCACCTCCCCTCTCCTCCATATTTTATTAAGGCCTCCACCCCACCACAGTAGGTGGGTGTTTTCCTGCCACCGGCTTCAAAAAGATGGAGGCGCATGGGCTCCCCGTGACGTCATCGGGGAGCAGAGATCCGTCGCCATGACAGCCTCGGGTCTTACGAAGACCCGAGGCTGTCTCGTTTTAACCCCTTCAAGTAAAAGTAAAAAAAAGATCAACAAAAAAAACAAATTACCCTATCAAATCCCAAACAACTCCAACCAATTCACAACTCAAGCACCTCACTCACTCCTTTCTCTCACCCCCCCCTTCCCTAGAACTGATATAAATATTAAAAAACAGTAAAAATCATAAACACATTAGGTATCGCCGTGTCCGCAAATGCCCCATCTATCAATATATAATAACGGTTTTCACTGCGTTTAACCACGTAACGGAAAATAGTGCCCAAAGTTGAAAATAGCAGTTTTTTGTCATTTTGAAATATATGATATATATCATACTATATAATAAAAAATCAATAAAAGCCATCAAAGTTGTGCAGTCCTAAAATTATAGCAATGAAAACGCCATCAAAAGTCCGCAAAAATGACACCACCCACCCACAGCTACGTACCCAATAGAAAAAAAGAAAAATTTCTTTTTTTGTCACTCTGCCATTTGGATTTTTTCAGCTTTACAGATCATTGCACAGAATATTGTAAAAACAATTTATACCAGTCCTCATATGGTTCTGTAAATTGGAAAAATAAAAAAGTTGTCTTTTTTGAGTGCCAGACAGAGGGCCCATACAAAGTGCAGCTAAATTTGAGTTTTAAAAACCTTAACTTTTACCTTTTCCATGTATGCCACTGTTTGAGGGCTTGTTTGTTTATGAGGCAAGTGGTACATTTTGGTGGTGTCCATTTTTGGGGCCCACTTCTTGTGCTCTGAATTAAAAAAAAAAAAACTATTTCTTTATTCTTAATTTAAAATTTTTCCATAGTTTCGTACATGTACCAGCAGTTCCCTGCTTTAGAACACCTCGACTTACTTTACACCCCTAGTTAAAACGGACCACTTTTTTGGGCATTTTTGTACTTTAGGCCTAGGCTACAATGATCACTGTAACCGTTTCACCGGTGTCTTTAATTAAGATTTATGTTTCCTGATTCTTAGACAACCCAACATTTTTAAAATCCAATGTCAAGACCAAAAATGTTTCTGGCTGGGATTACATGATACAAATATACAGTCTGACTTCATACAAATTCAACTTAAAGACAACCTACAGACCCTATCTTGTATGTAACCTTGGTACTGCCTGTATGCCATAAATATGATGTTACCTTTACACTGGCTCAGTATGATACCTAAGTATTTTTTTGTTTTGGATCATGGTATTCAAGTAAAACACTCTTAAATAATTTTAATTCATTAATAAGCTCAGTATACTTTGATCTTTTTCCGCTAAAACAAGCTAGTTTTTTTCCTTTTCTATTTTTGCATTATAAGCTTTACTACCAAGTTCAGTGATACTAATTTGGTTCAGGAAATCCCACAAGTGTACCAAGAGTGTTTTCTTCTTTGAATACAAGGGGGGCATTAAAAATACACCATATCGTCTATTAGAAAACTGACACTTTTCATACATTATGCTTAGTCGTAGGCCAAGACAACCGTTAGAAAAGCAGCAGTTTTCTATAGACGTATCGTTTTTTAACCCCTTAAGGATGCAGGTGTTTTTTTTGCCTCATTTCTTGCTCTCCACCTTCAAAATCCATAACTTTTTTTTCATTTTTCAAGCTGTGTGAGGCTTATTTTGTGGCCTAACAATTTTTACTTTATCCGTGATGTTATTTATTATCCATGTGCCGTGTACTGGGAAGCTGGAAAAAATTCAAATGTGGAAAAATTTAAAAAGCGCAATCTACAAGATTTGTCATACTCTGAAACTTTTTTGTCTACATGTTTTAAAATTGGCAAAAGTTAGCATTCTGTGCGTTTGTGTTTTTGTTCTATTTAACAGATATATTTTTTTTCCCATTGACTTGATTAACATAATGGAATCATTTCTATATCCTCGGCGGAGATGTACAGTTTTAACAAAAAAGTGTGGGGACATACGAATTTGTATAGTAAAATATTGTATCACTTTGGTTCAGAAATAAAATTAAAAAAAACTGTTTGAAGTTAACTTTTAATGGCTCACTGAGAGTGTCTCATAATGTTCTTATATGTATTGTCAGAAAATGTATTTAGTATTGGACGTCACTGAAAATGAAATACATTTTATTCATAGTGGACGACTTACCTATTTATATCATCTCGAAGACCTTTCCACTCTTGGACTTTTGATGTCGGGTTATCCTCGATCCATCGCCATTCCATTTCCATTTTTCTCATACTCTCTGCTTGTGGTCATGTTACATGGGCAGCTAAATCTAGTACCATTTCTGCCCTGTTGGAGGACCGTGGCTGTATGATCCACTATAATGGGGGAGATTTATATAAAGTGTCTTGCCTCCGCTGGCTGGGTTTCTGACAGCTATCCGTAATGAGGTACAATTTTAAATCTTTGTCCTTGGACATTTTTTCTGTCCTATGCCCAGTGTCATTTTGCTTTTCGGGAGTTGGAGGATGTTGAAGTCATTTTTTTTTTCTCGGACTCTGACCCACTAATAATCGGGTTGGTAAGATAAAAGTCGTTGGCAGGCTGCCAAAAAGGGCGGAAGTACCCATATGAGTAATATATTCTCCTACCGAAGCTAGATAAAAACACAGGATCCAGCGCAGAAGGCCAGCTTGTCAACCCGTAATTATAGTTGTCACAGATTTCTAATCAATTAGTGATGGAATAATCGTTTTGTATGAATCCATCAAATATACTTTATGAATGTGCTTATAAGAGCACAAATTGGTCCACCCTGTTGCTTCTGCATTTCAAAGCGGTCAAAAATTCAACCAGTAAGATCTGATAAATCAAAGTCCGTATGGGAACTGAGTTTCTAGAAAACTGAGGAATTGAATGCAGAAAAATATATTGGAAAAGTGTTTAACTGTTTAAATTACGTCACATCCTTCCTAAATCAACTTCTAAAAATTTGCTAATGGCAAGTCCATCCCGGCTCCGGCATCACTGCCTGTTTACACTGCCAAAATGTCAAATGGGGAGGGTAAAGCAAGAGTCATATCGGGGAAGAAATATGGAGGTCTGGTAAAGCCCCTTCTGCTCCTTAGCACAATTTTTAAAAGATTATTTAAAGAAGGAGGCCATGGATAACAATATAGAATCACCACAGTCACGTGCTTGGAATCTATGAATGATGTCCCTGATTATCCATTCCTTAATTGTTTTTTGATGGTGATTTCCGTCAAATTTACCAGATACTTGATACCGTATTATCTTTTTAACTGAATATAAAGTGGAATGCTCACAAGGATATATTTGTACTGAAAGCCCCGTGAGTGTATTTTTGGACTGTGCTAGTTTCAACAGCTTCCCCATTTACTTCTATGGGCTCATACAAAAAAGTTGGTCATAAGCCAACTTCTGTGATGCAAAACTAAGAGAGATCCTTTTCCTGTCCGAGTTTGCACTTTGGCTTCCTTTACTGCTGTCACTTGCGTGATACACTATCCAGGGCAACACAAACCACCACGTCTTGTGCAGATTAAATGCTGATGAGTGTCCCATTTAAGCTTAGAGCCACTACCTCGCACAAGTGCAGCGTGAGGAGAACTGATCTGCAAATTCGGTAAAATTCGGGTTCTCGACATGAATATCGTATACCCTCTTCACGTATGGTAGCTGTCTACCTTCCACAAAAAAATATAAGCAGATTCTGGACTGTTCAGAAGAGGCAAGCAGAGGCAGCATTCAGGCACATGGAAGTATATGAAAATGTAAAAAAATATGGTTGCATACGACACCAAGTTTGGTGAGCTGTATATGACCCGTATTTGTGATGATTTTCCAGGTAGACCGTCGTGGGAGGCTAGTCTGCAAGGTGTTTTTAGATCCGTATTTTTTTTGCAGATCCGATCACATACGATGCATGTCATGTCTTAACGTGATCGCAAATCTCAATGGTAAAATCTGGACCTACTGTGCATGATGCCTTATAAAGATTTATTTCATAAATCCGACTGCTCCTTGCAAAAGAAATGAGCAGCATTGGGTGTGAATGGACACCAAGAGTCTATATCTAGTGGGTCGGTTGCGGTCTTAATGAAGGGCTTATTCAGGTTTTCTTCTCAATTGTCTCTTCTTGTATTCATAATCCTATATACTTTATCCTAAACCATTATAAAAAAAGAAAATGAGACTAGACTTTTCTTTTCATGGCTTCACAGGAACACCACGCCATACTTGAGTACCATATGTGTGAATAAGACCTAAGACTATCCATGTCCAGGCTCTAAGGTGTGTGCCACCACAGGAGCTTTGTCTGCGTTTGACAACGCGACAAGCCGCGGCCCACCGGGTAGGGGCTGGCCCCGACCGGCATCGAGCCGGTCTGGGTTGCGTTAATTAACGCAAGACACCGGCAGCATCTTTCCCGATTGCAGAGGCGTTTCCATAGAAACGCGGAGGTCGATGGCGATCGGGCCAGGCCTGGCTTTGGTCTCGTTTTCAGCGCAGACACAAAGGCGCTACGTGTGGCACCAGCCTTAGTTCAAGGCTGAAAATGGCAGCCATGAGATGCGCAAAAACGTGCAGTAGCTATCCCTCCATAGATATGCCATTATGGTTATCAAAAAATAGACGGCTTCTATTCCTGCCCTTAGGCGGGTGCACCTCTCAGTCTACTATGGACTAGGGAAGGACTGGAGCCCACTTACCCTTTCCATCTCACTGTCCTGTGCTGCTCACACAAGACATGGAATAGAGCCTTACTTATTGCTTTCCTCAAACTAAACTGCCCTACTGAAACACACATTGCCACACACTCTTTTTTGGTCCGTTTTTAGTTTTCCTTTTGGTTTAAAACTTCATGCCTTTTTGGACTGTTTTTTCCCAAACGGTTGTAACCCAGCCCAACGCATGCGTAACGGAACAAACTATGCTTTAGAAAAGCGCTAAAAGCAACCCCATGTTTCTTAAAACTGGACCCCCCCCAAAACATGCCATGTGTGGCATCGCCCTACATCTTCTGCCCTGTCCCAATGGGAGTAGCAAAAACGGTGTACATGTACTCCAGTTTTTCCACCTGGTAGTGAGTCAGATAATGCGCAAACCCTTTTAATCCAACATGTGTACTTTGATAATATCAGTCACTGATTCTGCTATTGAATACAAAGTGCATTTTTATTATATTGCTAACCCTTTTGTTCAGTACTCTTTTGTGGGTGCCTGTACAATTTGTGCCACAAACACTTCACCCGTCGCAAAGTTCGCCTCGACCATTTGTTTCAGAGGTTGGGTCTAATCATCTTACACATCCGACTGTGGGTGTTTTAAGGCCAATTAGTTTCTGCACACTGTTGGCATCAAATAAACTCCAGTCTGGCGCGAGCCCGTAGGCAATGTTTTAGGGACTGATCAAGTTTATGACTTTGGGAACAATTGCTAGCACTTGTATGGCCAGATCAACTCATTTCTTCCACAATACATAAACAGTTCTAGACTAAAGGAATTACAACGGGTTGTAAATGTGACCACTTACCTCATGTTTTTTGTATTGTGTGTAAAGTGTGGGGGGCAGGATGTTGGGTAAGTTACCAATCTACATCTCCTAATAGTTTCTTGAGCTGATCACTTCTTCTCTGATATGTAAAGTGGACTCCTCCTGTCTTTAACATCGCCAGACATCTAATGGTCCAAAAAGGCCCAGCATGGGTTATGTGTCTACTAACTGGCAATTGGTCATGTTCAGTTAGAGATCAATGACCCTTCAATCTGTGGCCTTTTTATGGAAATTAATGTCTGGCTATAGGGTAATAGACTCAGAGGTTCACTTTACCTCTCAAGGAAAACAGAAGCAGAAGACTAGAATATATGGTCATCTTGGTAATTACCTTCATATCCTGGCCCCCCCCCCCCACAGTTTTCACAAATCAAACACGGGGTCAAAGTGACCAAACCTGTAGTTCATTGATAGTGCATGGTGCAGGGCCTGAAGGGAGGAACATGACTCATGACCCTAGAGTTGTGCTCCTCCCTTCAGGTCCTGCACAAGGTATAATTCAATGAATCTTCTGTGACTGGAGTGTTCCTTTAATATAAATGACCCACATGATGTTTAGACTTACTTCTTTGTGCAGATGACCATCCTGCTCGCCATCACATGGTTCTGGAAAATCCTAAAAGATAGATTTTAGATTAAAAAATTAAATACACATGAGAGAAGGTAGTTTCCTGTTGTTTTAAGTCACAGAATGTAAGTGGAATGATTTTCATGATTTTAAATGGATAAAAAAGAAAAAGTAAAATAAACAGAAAGGAAAGAATTGTACTAAAATCAAACCACATGTGAAAACAGAATTGTGTAGGAGACTGTATAAACTTCCCAATCCCAGGCAAACCATACCTGTTTCCCTGAGTTTTACCTATTCAGCAAACTTATATAATGTTCTGTTCACATATTACAAGATTTGTCATACTCTGAAACTTTTTTGTCTACATGTTTTAAAATTGGCAAAAGTTAGCATTCTGTGCGTTTGTGTTTTTGTTCTATTTAACAGATATATTTTTTTTCCCATTGACTTGATTAACATAATGGAATCATTTCTATATCCTCGGCGGAGATGTACAGTTTTAACAAAAAAGTGTGGGGACATACGAATTTGTATAGTAAAATATTGTATCACTTTGGTTCAGAAATAAAATTAAAAAAAACTGTTTGAAGTTAACTTTTAATGGCTCACTGAGAGTGTCTCATAATGTTCTTATATGTATTGTCAGAAAATGTATTTAGTATTGGACGTCACTGAAAATGAAATACATTTTATTCATAGTGGACGACTTACCTATTTATATCATCTCGAAGACCTTTCCACTCTTGGACTTTTGATGTCGGGTTATCCTCGATCCATCGCCATTCCATTTCCATTTTTCTCATACTCTCTGCTTGTGGTCATGTTACATGGGCAGCTAAATCTAGTACCATTTCTGCCCTGTTGGAGGACCGTGGCTGTATGATCCACTATAATGGGGGAGATTTATATAAAGTGTCTTGCCTCCGCTGGCTGGGTTTCTGACAGCTATCCGTAATGAGGTACAATTTTAAATCTTTGTCCTTGGACATTTTTTCTGTCCTATGCCCAGTGTCATTTTGCTTTTCGGGAGTTGGAGGATGTTGAAGTCATTTTTTTTTTCTCGGACTCTGACCCACTAATAATCGGGTTGGTAAGATAAAAGTCGTTGGCAGGCTGCCAAAAAGGGCGGAAGTACCCATATGAGTAATATATTCTCCTACCGAAGCTAGATAAAAACACAGGATCCAGCGCAGAAGGCCAGCTTGTCAACCCGTAATTATAGTTGTCACAGATTTCTAATCAATTAGTGATGGAATAATCGTTTTGTATGAATCCATCAAATATACTTTATGAATGTGCTTATAAGAGCACAAATTGGTCCACCCTGTTGCTTCTGCATTTCAAAGCGGTCAAAAATTCAACCAGTAAGATCTGATAAATCAAAGTCCGTATGGGAACTGAGTTTCTAGAAAACTGAGGAATTGAATGCAGAAAAATATATTGGAAAAGTGTTTAACTGTTTAAATTACGTCACATCCTTCCTAAATCAACTTCTAAAAATTTGCTAATGGCAAGTCCATCCCGGCTCCGGCATCACTGCCTGTTTACACTGCCAAAATGTCAAATGGGGAGGGTAAAGCAAGAGTCATATCGGGGAAGAAATATGGAGGTCTGGTAAAGCCCCTTCTGCTCCTTAGCACAATTTTTAAAAGATTATTTAAAGAAGGAGGCCATGGATAACAATATAGAATCACCACAGTCACGTGCTTGGAATCTATGAATGATGTCCCTGATTATCCATTCCTTAATTGTTTTTTGATGGTGATTTCCGTCAAATTTACCAGATACTTGATACCGTATTATCTTTTTAACTGAATATAAAGTGGAATGCTCACAAGGATATATTTGTACTGAAAGCCCCGTGAGTGTATTTTTGGACTGTGCTAGTTTCAACAGCTTCCCCATTTACTTCTATGGGCTCATACAAAAAAGTTGGTCATAAGCCAACTTCTGTGATGCAAAACTAAGAGAGATCCTTTTCCTGTCCGAGTTTGCACTTTGGCTTCCTTTACTGCTGTCACTTGCGTGATACACTATCCAGGGCAACACAAACCACCACGTCTTGTGCAGATTAAATGCTGATGAGTGTCCCATTTAAGCTTAGAGCCACTACCTCGCACAAGTGCAGCGTGAGGAGAACTGATCTGCAAATTCGGTAAAATTCGGGTTCTCGACATGAATATCGTATACCCTCTTCACGTATGGTAGCTGTCTACCTTCCACAAAAAAATATAAGCAGATTCTGGACTGTTCAGAAGAGGCAAGCAGAGGCAGCATTCAGGCACATGGAAGTATATGAAAATGTAAAAAAATATGGTTGCATACGACACCAAGTTTGGTGAGCTGTATATGACCCGTATTTGTGATGATTTTCCAGGTAGACCGTCGTGGGAGGCTAGTCTGCAAGGTGTTTTTAGATCCGTATTTTTTTTGCAGATCCGATCACATACGATGCATGTCATGTCTTAACGTGATCGCAAATCTCAATGGTAAAATCTGGACCTACTGTGCATGATGCCTTATAAAGATTTATTTCATAAATCCGACTGCTCCTTGCAAAAGAAATGAGCAGCATTGGGTGTGAATGGACACCAAGAGTCTATATCTAGTGGGTCGGTTGCGGTCTTAATGAAGGGCTTATTCAGGTTTTCTTCTCAATTGTCTCTTCTTGTATTCATAATCCTATATACTTTATCCTAAACCATTATAAAAAAAGAAAATGAGACTAGACTTTTCTTTTCATGGCTTCACAGGAACACCACGCCATACTTGAGTACCATATGTGTGAATAAGACCTAAGACTATCCATGTCAGGCTCTAATGCTGTGCCACCACAGGTATGCTTTGTCTGCGTTTGACAACGCGACAAGCCGCGGCCCACCGGGTCGGGGCTGGCCCATCTGCGCATCGACGGTGGGTTGCGTTAATTTCAACGCAAGACCACCGGCAGCATCTTCCCGTATTGCAGGGCGTTTCCATAGAAACGCGGACGTCGATGCGACGGGCCAGGCCTGGCTTTGGTCTGCGTTTTCAGCGCAGACACAAAGGCGGCTACTGTGGCACCGCCTTAGTTCTCAAGGCTGAAATGGCAGCCATTGGATAGCTGCAAAAACTGCAGTAGCTGATCACCTCCATAATATGCTTATGTTTCACAAAAAATAGGACGGCTTCTATTCCTGCCCATTAGCGCGTGCAGCCTCTCAGTTACTATGACTAGGGAAGGACTGAGCCACACTTACCTTTCCATCCTCACTTGTCGTTGTGCTGCTCACACAAGACATGTGAATAGAGCCTACTTATGCTTTCCTCCAAAGAACTGCACCTACTGATGAACACACTTGCCCACACACTCTTTTTTGGTCCGTTTTTAGTTTTTCCGTTTTGTTGAAAAACTGCGATGCCTTTTTGGACTGTTTTTTCCCAAAGGTTGTAACGCAGGCCAACGACATGGTAACGGAAACAAACTATGCTTTAGAAACGTAAAACGGACCGTGTGTCTTACAAACTGGACCCCCACCAAAACATGCCATGTGTGGGCATCGCCCTACATCTGTCTGTCTCCTGTTCCCAAGGGAGTAGCAAAAACGGGTGTCACAGTACTCAGTTTTTCTCACCTGGGTAGTGGAGTCAGATAATGCGCAACCCATTTTAATAACATGTACTTGATAATATCAGTCCACGATCTATTTGAATAACAAAGTGCAGTTTTATCTGATATTGCATAACCACTTTTTTCATGACTTTTTTGGGTGCTGTACAATTTGTGCCACAAACAACTTTCACCCGTCCGCAAAGTTCGCCTCGACCATGTTTTCAGGGTTGGGTCTAATCATCTTAAACATCCGACTGTGGGTGTTTTCACAGAAGGCACCAATTAGTTTTGCACATGTTGGATTCAAATAACTCAGTCTGGCAGCGACCCGTAGCCATGTTTTCAGGGACTGCATAAAACTTTATCTTTTGGGCAACACATATGCTAGCACTTTATGGCCAGATCTAATCATTTCTCTACATCCAACATAAACCAATGTTCTAGACTTTCAAAGGATTACAACGGGTTAGTAAACTGTTCACCACTTACGCTCATGTTTTTTGTACTTGTGTGTAAGTGTGGGGGGCAGGATGTTGGTAAGTTACCAATTACATCTCACTAATATTCTTGAAGGTCTGTCACTGTCTTTTGATATGTAAAGTGGAACTCCTCCTGTCGTTCTTAAATCGACCAGACATCTAGGTCCATAAAAGAGGCCACAGCATAGGGTATGTGCATCTTAATGGCAATTGGTCATGTTCATTAGAGATCAACATACCCCTTCAATTGTGGCCTTTTTATGAAAGTTAATGTCTGGTGATAGGTAAAGACTCAGAGGTTTCACTGTACCCTCAAGGAAAAGAGAGAAGACTAGAATATGATGTCATCTTTAATTACCTTTATCCTGCCCCCCCCACCCCACCGTTTCACAAATAAACACGAGGGTCAAAAGTGACCAAACCCTTGTAGTTCAGTTGCAATAGTGCATGGTGCAGGGCCTGAAGGAGGACATGACTCCTGACCCTAGCGTTGTCTCCTCCCTCAGGTCCTGGCAAACGGTTAACACCTGAGTCTCTGTGAACTGGAGGGTCCTTTATATAAATGACCCACATGATGTTTAGACTACTTCTTTGTGCAGATGCACCATCCTGCTCGCCATCACTGGTTCTGGACAAACCTAAAAGTAGATTTTTAGATTAAAAAATTAATACACCTGAGAGAAGGTAGTTCCTGTTGTTTTAAGTCCCAGATGTAAGTGGATGATTTTCATGATTTTAAAGGGAATAAAAAACAAAAGTAAAATAAACAAAAGAAGAATTGTACTAAACAAACAAATGGAAAACAGAATTGTGTAGGAGCCTGTATACTCCAATCCAGGCAAACCACTACTGTTTCCCTGAGTTTTAGCCTATTCCCAAACTATCATAAGTCTGTTCTGTTCACATATTTTTATTACTTTCCCGTTAAGGGAATTCTGAGGATGTCTTATGGCATTTGCTGGGTTTATCTGTCGTGGACAAACTAGATGATTTTGACTGCAGGGTCGGACTGGGGTGCCTGGGGCCCACCAGTGAAATTGATTTTGGGGGCCCACCTACTACTACATAGAAATATTCTGGGAAGAGGGAATTTCTAAGCCCTAACGGGGGCAGTGGCATGGTAGGTAAACTAATCCCTTTCTCCCTCCCTCTCTACTAGTGCTCGGCTCTTGGTTTGTGTACAGGGGCTGCAGTGGTGACGTTATCTCAGGGCATTAATGTTAGGGATAGTATAAGAGTTACCCTGTGGTTTCCAGGGTTTCTGTTGGTGGCTGGGCTATTAGGTTAGGGATTTAAGTGTTTGCACTGCACACCAACCTTCCAATAAGGAAATGCTACCGTACTCTGGCGTCCTTCACTAGATACACAAGTCACACCTGGCTCTCTGACCCTATAGATATAAAAGTACATAAGCTGAGAGCTGTCTCACACTAGAAGGTTAGTCAGTGAATACAATACGGATCGGACACAGGGAGAAGTAGGATCTTGTACATTCCAATCCAGTTACATTTTTTTATTCATATTTTCACTATTTTTCAGACTCCCTAGGGTACTTTAACCCTAAGTTGTCTGATCGATCCTATCATATACTGCCCACTTACCCTTTCCATCTCCACTTGTCTTGTGGCTGCTCACACAGACATGTGAATAGAGCCTTACTTATTGCTTTCCTCAAAACTGCCCTACTGATAACACACATTGCCACACATCGTTTTTTTGGTCCGGTTTTAAGTTTTCAGTTTGTTTAAAAATGCATGCATTTTTGACTGTTTTTCCCAAACAGGTTGTAAGCAGCCAAACGCATGGTAAACGGTCAAAAAACTGATGCGTTTAGAAAAAGCATGCTTAAAAACGGACTGAAAACGCATGTGTTTTTAAACGGACCAAAAATGCCATGTGTGGCATCGCCCTACATCTTCTGCCTGTTCCCAAGGGGAGTAAGCAAAAAAGGGTGTACATTACTCAGTTTTTACACCTGGTAGAAGTGAGCAGAATAATGCAGCAAACACATTTTAATAAACATGTTACTTTATTAATATCAGTACAATGCACAAGATTTGTCATACTCTGAAACTTTTTTGTCTACATGTTTTAAAATTGGCAAAAGTTAGCATTCTGTGCGTTTGTGTTTTTGTTCTATTTAACAGATATATTTTTTTTCCCATTGACTTGATTAACATAATGGAATCATTTCTATATCCTCGGCGGAGATGTACAGTTTTAACAAAAAAGTGTGGGGACATACGAATTTGTATAGTAAAATATTGTATCACTTTGGTTCAGAAATAAAATTAAAAAAAACTGTTTGAAGTTAACTTTTAATGGCTCACTGAGAGTGTCTCATAATGTTCTTATATGTATTGTCAGAAAATGTATTTAGTATTGGACGTCACTGAAAATGAAATACATTTTATTCATAGTGGACGACTTACCTATTTATATCATCTCGAAGACCTTTCCACTCTTGGACTTTTGATGTCGGGTTATCCTCGATCCATCGCCATTCCATTTCCATTTTTCTCATACTCTCTGCTTGTGGTCATGTTACATGGGCAGCTAAATCTAGTACCATTTCTGCCCTGTTGGAGGACCGTGGCTGTATGATCCACTATAATGGGGGAGATTTATATAAAGTGTCTTGCCTCCGCTGGCTGGGTTTCTGACAGCTATCCGTAATGAGGTACAATTTTAAATCTTTGTCCTTGGACATTTTTTCTGTCCTATGCCCAGTGTCATTTTGCTTTTCGGGAGTTGGAGGATGTTGAAGTCATTTTTTTTTTCTCGGACTCTGACCCACTAATAATCGGGTTGGTAAGATAAAAGTCGTTGGCAGGCTGCCAAAAAGGGCGGAAGTACCCATATGAGTAATATATTCTCCTACCGAAGCTAGATAAAAACACAGGATCCAGCGCAGAAGGCCAGCTTGTCAACCCGTAATTATAGTTGTCACAGATTTCTAATCAATTAGTGATGGAATAATCGTTTTGTATGAATCCATCAAATATACTTTATGAATGTGCTTATAAGAGCACAAATTGGTCCACCCTGTTGCTTCTGCATTTCAAAGCGGTCAAAAATTCAACCAGTAAGATCTGATAAATCAAAGTCCGTATGGGAACTGAGTTTCTAGAAAACTGAGGAATTGAATGCAGAAAAATATATTGGAAAAGTGTTTAACTGTTTAAATTACGTCACATCCTTCCTAAATCAACTTCTAAAAATTTGCTAATGGCAAGTCCATCCCGGCTCCGGCATCACTGCCTGTTTACACTGCCAAAATGTCAAATGGGGAGGGTAAAGCAAGAGTCATATCGGGGAAGAAATATGGAGGTCTGGTAAAGCCCCTTCTGCTCCTTAGCACAATTTTTAAAAGATTATTTAAAGAAGGAGGCCATGGATAACAATATAGAATCACCACAGTCACGTGCTTGGAATCTATGAATGATGTCCCTGATTATCCATTCCTTAATTGTTTTTTGATGGTGATTTCCGTCAAATTTACCAGATACTTGATACCGTATTATCTTTTTAACTGAATATAAAGTGGAATGCTCACAAGGATATATTTGTACTGAAAGCCCCGTGAGTGTATTTTTGGACTGTGCTAGTTTCAACAGCTTCCCCATTTACTTCTATGGGCTCATACAAAAAAGTTGGTCATAAGCCAACTTCTGTGATGCAAAACTAAGAGAGATCCTTTTCCTGTCCGAGTTTGCACTTTGGCTTCCTTTACTGCTGTCACTTGCGTGATACACTATCCAGGGCAACACAAACCACCACGTCTTGTGCAGATTAAATGCTGATGAGTGTCCCATTTAAGCTTAGAGCCACTACCTCGCACAAGTGCAGCGTGAGGAGAACTGATCTGCAAATTCGGTAAAATTCGGGTTCTCGACATGAATATCGTATACCCTCTTCACGTATGGTAGCTGTCTACCTTCCACAAAAAAATATAAGCAGATTCTGGACTGTTCAGAAGAGGCAAGCAGAGGCAGCATTCAGGCACATGGAAGTATATGAAAATGTAAAAAAATATGGTTGCATACGACACCAAGTTTGGTGAGCTGTATATGACCCGTATTTGTGATGATTTTCCAGGTAGACCGTCGTGGGAGGCTAGTCTGCAAGGTGTTTTTAGATCCGTATTTTTTTTGCAGATCCGATCACATACGATGCATGTCATGTCTTAACGTGATCGCAAATCTCAATGGTAAAATCTGGACCTACTGTGCATGATGCCTTATAAAGATTTATTTCATAAATCCGACTGCTCCTTGCAAAAGAAATGAGCAGCATTGGGTGTGAATGGACACCAAGAGTCTATATCTAGTGGGTCGGTTGCGGTCTTAATGAAGGGCTTATTCAGGTTTTCTTCTCAATTGTCTCTTCTTGTATTCATAATCCTATATACTTTATCCTAAACCATTATAAAAAAAGAAAATGAGACTAGACTTTTCTTTTCATGGCTTCACAGGAACACCACGCCATACTTGAGTACCATATGTGTGAATAAGACCTAAGACTTCCATGTCAAGGCTCTAAGTGCTGTGCCACCACAGATGCTTTGTCTGCGTTTGACAACGCAGACAAGCCGCGGCCACCGGGTCCGGGGCTCGGCCCCACCGCAGCATCGACGGTCGTGTTTGCGTAATTTAACGAAGACACCGGCAGCAGCTCTTCCCGATTGCAGAGGCGTTTCCATAGAAACGCGGAGTCGATGCGAACGGGCCAGGCCCTGGCTTTGTTCTGCGTTTCAGCGCAGACAAAAGGCGCTACGTGTGCACCAGCCTTATTCTAAGGCTGAAACTGGCAGCCATTGGATGCGCAAAAACGTGCAGTAGCTGATCACTCCATAGTATATGCCATTATGGTTTCACAAAAAATAGACGGCTTCTATTCCTGCCCTAGGCGGATGCACTCTCAGTCTACTATGATAGGGAAGGACTGGAGCCCCTTACCTTTTCCATCCTCACTGTCGGTTGTGCTGCTCACACAGAAATGTGAATAGAGCCTACTTATTGCTTTCCTCCAAACTAAACTCCCTACTGAAACACACTTGCCACACAGCGTCTTTTTTGTCCGTTTTTAGTTTTTCCTTTGGTTAAATCTGCCATTTTTGGACTGTTTTTCCCCAAAGGTGTAACCCCGCCAAACGACATGCGTAACGGTAAACAAACTATGCTTTAGAAGCCGCAAAACGACAACGTGGTTTTTAAAACGGACCCCACCAAAACCTGCCATGTGTGGCATCGCCCTACATCTGTCTGTCGCCTGTTCCAAGGGAGTAAGCAAAAAAGGGTGTCACATTACTCCGTTTTTCCCTGAGCAAGATGAGTCAGACTAATGCAGCAAACCCTTTTAATCAACATGTTACTTATAATATCATAACTCATCTCATATTGATAACAGTCAGTTTTTTGATATTCTAACAGCGTTTTTTCTGACTTTTTGTGGGGTGCACTGTACAGATTTGTGCCACAAACACTTCCCCGTCGCAAAGTCGCCTCGACCAATTTGTTCAGGTGTTGGGTCTAATTCATCTTACAACATCGTGTGGGTGTTTTCCACAGATGGCCAATTAGTTTTGCACACTATTTGGCATTCAAATAACACTCCAGTCTGGAGCGGCCGTAGGCCATGTTTTAGGGTGCATAAAATTATGACTTTGGGCAACACACTTGCTAGCCTGTGTATGGCCAGATCTACTCATTCTTCCTACAATCACATAAACCAATGTTCTAGACTTCAAAGGAATTAAAAGGGTTTAATGTCACCACTTTACGCTCATGTTTTTTGTACTTGTGTGTAGTGTGGGGGGCGGATGTTGGGTAGTTACCAATCTACATCTCCTAATATTCTTGAAAGTCTTCACTGTCTTTTCTTGATATGTAAGTTAATCCTCCTGTCTTTTAACCATCGCCAGACATCTAGGTCCAAAAAGAGGCCCACATAGGGTTATGTGCATCTTAATGGCAATTGGTCATGTCAGTTAGAGATCAACATGACCCCTTCATCTGTGGCCTTTTTATGGAAAGTAATGTCGGCTATGAGGGTAATCAGACTCAGAGGTTCACTTACCCTCAAGGGAAAAAGAAGCAGATAGACTGAATAATGTACATCTTGGTAATTACCTTCTATCCTGGCCCCCCCCACCCCACAGTTTCACAAATAAACAGGGGTTCAAAAAGTGACCAACCTTGTAATTCAGTGAATAGTGCATGGTGCAGGGCCTGAAGGTAGGGCACATGACTCTGACCCTAGCGTTGTTGCTCCTCCCATCAGGTCTGGCACAGGTTCTAATCCCTGAGTCTCTGTGAACTGGAGGGTCCTTTATATAAATGACCCACATGATGTTTAGACTACTTCTTTGTGCAGATGCACCATCCTGCTCGCCATCACTGGTTCTGGACAAACCTAAAAGTAGATTTTTAGATTAAAAAATTAATACACTGAGAGAAGGTAGTTCCTGTTGTTTTAAGTCCCAGATGTAAGTGGATGATTTTCATGATTTTAAAGGGAATAAAAAGCAAAAGTAAAATAAACAAAGAAGAATTGTACTAAAACAAACAAATGTGAAAACAGAATTGTGTAGGAGCCTGTATACTCCAATCCAGGCAAACCACTACTGTTTCCCTGAGTTTTACCTATCCACAAACTATATAATGTTCTGTTCACATATTGTTATTACTTTCCGTCTAAGGGAATTCTGAGGATGTCTTATGGCATTTGCTGGGTTTATCTGTCGTGACAAACCTAGATGATTTTGACTGCAGGGTCGGAACTGGGGTGCCTGGGGCCCAACCAGTGAAATTGATTTTGGGGGGGCCCACCTACTACTACATAGAAATATTGCTGTGAAGAGGGAATTTTAAGCCCTAACGGGGGCAATGGCATGGTAGGTAAACTAATCCCTTTCTCCCTCCCTCTTACTAGTGCTCGGCTCTTGGTTTGTGTACAGGGGCTGCAGTGGTGACGTTATCTCAGGGCATTAATGTTAGGGATAGTATAAGAGTTACCCTGTGGTTTCCCGGGTTTTGTTGGTGGCTGGGCTATCGTAGTTAGGGATTTAAGTGTTTGCATCTGCAACACCAACCTTCCATAAGGAATGCTACCGTACTCTGGCGTCCTCACTAGATAGACATCACACACCTGGCTCTCTGACCCTATAGATATAAAGTACTAGCTGAGGAGCTGTCTCACACTAGAAGGTAGTCTTAGTGAATACAATACGGATCGGACACAGGGAGAAGTAGGATCTTGTACATTCCAATCCAGTTACATTTTTTTATTCATATTTTCACTATTTTTCAGACTCCCTAGGGTACTTTAACCCTAAGTTGTCTGATCGATCCTATCATATCTGCCAATACTACAGTATGGCAATATATGGGAATTTTTCTCCTCTCATTCATTGAATTAGCACATTGTAATGAAGGGGTTGAAACGAGATAGCCTGGGGTCGTCGAAGACCCGGCTGTCTGTGACGGATTGAACGTTCTCCGATGACGTTTCGGGGAGCGCGATCCGCTGCAAGATGGTGGCACCCCATGCAACTGCACACCCCCCCTAATATTTATTAAGGACCACCTCCCACTCTCCCCCTCCATTTTTATTAAGGCCTCCCACCCCACCACAGTACGTGGGGTTGTTTTTTCCTGCCAGCGCTCAAAAGATGGAGGCGCATGGGCGCAGTGACTCATTGGGGAGCAGAGATCCCGTCCGCATGACAGCCTCGGGTCTTACAAAGAAACCGGGCGTCTGTTTAACCCCTTCAAGTTAAGTAAAAAAAAAAAAGTAAAAAAAAAAATTATAAAAAAAAAAACTAAAAATTCAAATCACCCCCTTTCCCTAGAACTGATATAAATATTAAAAACAGTAAAAAATCATAACACATAGGTATCCACGCCGTGTCCGAAAATGCCCCATCAATATATACTAACAGAACGGTTTCACTGCTTTAAAACAACCTACGGAAATAGCGCCCAAAGTTGAAAATAGCAGTTTTTGTCATTTTTTGAAATATATATATATTAGATATATATATATAAAAAATCAATAAAAAGCCCTCAAAGGTTGGCAGTCCTACAAAATGATACATGAACACCATCCAAAGTGCCACAAATTGACACCACCCACAGCTACGTACACCAAAGTATGAAAAGAAAAATTTCTTTTTTTGTCACTGCATTTGGATTTTTTCAGCTTTCCAGATCATTGCACAGAATATTGTGAAAACAATTTATACCAGTCCTCATATGGTTCTGTAAATTGGAAAAATAAAAAAAGTTGTCTTTTTTGAGTGCCAGACAGAGGGCCCATACAAAGTGCAGCTAAATTTGAGTTTTAACCATAAACCTTTTACCCTTTCCAGTATGTCACTGTGTGAGGGCTTGTTTGTTTATGAGCAAGTGGTACATTTTGGTGGTGTCCATTTTTGGGGCCCACTTCTTGGCTGAATTAAAAAAAAAAAAACTATTTCTTTATTCTTAATTTAAAATTTTCCATAGTTTACTGTACAGGCGGTTCCCTGCTTAAGAACACTAGACTTACTTACGACCCCTAGTTACAAACGGACCACTTGATTTTGGCAATTTATTGTACTTTAGGCCTAGGCTACAATAAACAGCTGTAACAGTTATCAAAGGTGTCTGTAATTAAGATTTATTGTTTATCCTGATTCTTATGACAACCCAACATTTTTAAAATCCAATTGTCACAGAGACCAAAATTGTTCTGGCTGGGATTACAATGATAAAATATACAGTTCTGACTTACATACAAATTCAACTTAAGAACAAACCTACAGACCCTATCTTGTATGTAACCCGGGGACTGCCTGTATGCCATAAATATGATGTTACCTTTACACATGGCTCAGTATGATACCTAAAGTATTTTTTTTTGTTTTGATCATGGTATTCAAGTAAAACACTCTTAAATAATTTTTAATTCATTAATAAGCTCAGGTATAACTTTAGATTTTTTCCGCTAAAACAGCTAGTTTTTTTTGTTTTTTTCTATTTTTGCATTATAAGCTCTACCAAGTTCAGTGATACTAGATTTGGTTCAGGAAATCCCACAAGTGTACCAAGGGAGTTTTTCTTCTTTGAATACAAAGGGAGTTTTTCTTCTTTGAATACAAGAGGGGGCAATTAAAAATACACCATATCGTCTATAGAAAACTGACACTTTTCAGACATGTATGCTTAGTCGTAGCCTAAGGACACACGTGTTCGAAAAGCAGCAGTTTTCTATAGACCGTATCGTTTTTTAACCCCTTAAGGACGCAGGGTTTTTTCGCTCATTTCTTGCTCTCCACCTTCAAAAATCCATAACTTTTTCATTTTTCAGAGCTGTGTGAGGGCTTATTTTGTGCCTAACAAATTTTACTTATCCGTGATGTTATTTATTATTCCATGCCGTGTACTGGGAAGCTGGAAAAAAATTCCAAATGTGGAAAAATTTAAAAAAGCGCACGTGCTTCACGTTCTTGTGGGCTCAATATTTACGACTTTCACTCTTTGCTCCAAATAACACCTATACTTTATTCTTTGGTTTGGTACGATCGCGTTGATACCAAATGTATACAGGTTTTATTGCATTTTAATACATTTTTAAAAATTAATCAAATGTGTACGAAAAAGGAAATTTTTTTTTGCCATCTTCTGACGCTAATAACTTTTCCATACTTTGGGGTATGGAGCTGTGTGATGTGTAATTTTTTTGCGAAATGAGCCGACCTTTTCATTGCTACCATTTTGAGGACTGTGCGACATTTTGATCACTTTTCATTACATTTTTTATGTCATGTAAAAAGGTGTAAAAGTCGCATTTTGGACATTTGGACGCCATTTCCCGTCTCGGTCCTACCATATACTGCAATGGTACTGTATTGCAGTATATGGCATTTCTGCATAGTATACGTTACAATGAGCCACTGGCTCATTGTAACGAATATGTAGAAGCCATTCAGTCTCGGGTAAGACGAAGACCCATGGCTGTGGCGGCAAAACATCACCCCCCCCCCCCCCCGATGCTTTCATTGCCGCCGGCAGAGATTAACACCCGCGATAGGGTTAGCGATGGGTCAGCCCGTGAGCCCTCTTCATAGCTCTGCGGCAGATATATCCGTTGCAGAGCGTGAAGGGGTTAATAACCCCCTTTTGTATTCAATATAGTGAATACAAGTGTAGATGCTGAAGGTCCAAATGGATTTTTAAATACTACAAAGAATAACTCTGAATGGATCCCCAAACATTCAGACATTTATCACCTATGCGATGAATAGATTGTAACTGTCCATCTGAACATCTTCCATTCTGATGGACTTGACCTTGTATGAAATGGTTGGCCCTTCAATTGAATGGCTGCTATGTAAAAGTATGTTTGTCTAGTGCAGAGATTCTCAACCTGTGGGTCGTGACCTCGGTGAGGGTCGAACGATCAAAACACAGGGGTTGCCTAAAGCCATCAGAGCCACGATTTTATAAAACAAGTGTGCATTATGCACAAACCAGTTGCTACGGGACCCTAAATGACATCATTCAATGTCTGGCTGTAGGGGTTGCTATAGCAGCTGTATTTGTATACAGAAATACAGCTCCTACAACCTGAGGGCTAAAGAACCTGTGATGATGCAATCATCACATGACCCTCCGGCTTCTCAATCACATACAGCAGGGCTGCTGACTCAGCCCGTGAGCCCTCTTCATACACCCTTCATAGCTCTGCGGCAGATATATCCGTTGCAGAGCGTGAAGGGGTTAATAACCCCCTTTTGTAATCAATATAGTGAATACAAGTGTAGATGCTGAAGGTCCAAATGGATTTTTAAATACTACAAAGAATAACTCTGAATGGATCCCCAAACATTCAGACATTTATCACCTATGCGATGAATAGATTGTAACTGTCCATCTGAACATCTTCCATTCTGATGGACTTGACCTTGTATGAAATGGTTGGCCCTTCAATTGAATGGCTGCTATGTAAAAGTATATTTGTCTAGTGCAGCGATTCTCAACCTGTGGGTCGTGACCTCGGTGAGGGTCGAACGATCAAAACACAGGGGTCGCCTAAAGCCATCAGAGCCACGATTTTATAAAACAAGTGTGCATTATGCACAAACCAGTTGCTGCCGGACCCTGAATGACATCATTCAAAGTCTGGCTGTAGGGGTCGCTATAGCAGCTGTATTTGTATACAGAAATACAGCTCCTACAACCTGACGGCTAAAGGACCTGTGATGATGTAATCATCACATGACCCTCCGGCTTCTCAATCACATGCAGCAGGGCTGACGACAGTGAGAAGGGGGACAAGGATGGAGGACTAGAACTGTGGGGATCCTGGGTAAGATCTGGGGAGGGGATTCTTTGTTGTGGAGGGGG
>CM033642.1:183760917-183852796 GCA_019512145.1 Engystomops pustulosus | reverse complement strand
GCAGTATTATAGTAGCAAAAAAACAAAGAGTGAAGGGTAGGGTAGTTTCTCTTATGGTGAATAACAAAGGGTCAAGAAAAATGTAACCCTCAAACTACATTCTAAGAACATGTTACCCTTTTAAACTGGATCTGGACACGGAGGATCATCATTTGGTACCCTTACTGAATAAATTGCACATGGTGACTATCAAGAACCCTTCCTTTTACCCTATCAATGCACGTACCAACGAGATGCATATGTTTCAAGAGAATGTGGAAGAGGAATTAAAATTGCTCAATGAAGAGACCCCAAGAACAACAAAAGAACATAATCTAAATAAACGAGAAATAAAGGCCACTGCTGACCTAAAAGCCAACCTGAACATCTGCATATGCCCTAACGGACAAGGGAGGCTCAGTTATTGCAATGGATAAAGGACTGTACCAGAGGGAAGTGAAGAACATGTTTAACGATACAGAAGTTTACCTAAGACTATCTACTGACCCTACCACTGCTATCACAGCAGATCTCAAGTCTCTCTTGAATGAAGGAGTGTACTTGGGTGTTTAAGACTTTTTGATGCCAATTGATCCTGTCATACCGTCATATGCTCTCCCCAAATCTCACAAATCCAGCCACCGGAGGCTGTCTCGTGTTAACCTATTCATTACAATGTGCTATCAGCCCAGTGCCCAAGGAGGAAGCCAGACTTTCCTCGGCATCTGTCTTTTGTTCACTTGAGAAAGGGGTAGAACACTCCGAAACGCGTTGTGTCTTAAAGACCTTGAATACATTTTTTTTAGTATACTTACCTTTGTATGCGCCATCCTTTTGGACCCCAACAATTCTGCAGGGGGACAGACAAGATTACACTAGAAGATTCCAATTCCATAGAAACCACCATCTTTACATCCACTACTGTTAATAGATATCATTTACCCATTCTTTCTATACAGAATTATCTCCATAGAGCAACGATTCTACACTAGATTATTACTGCTGCTGTAAAGTAGATGACTAAATCCTGTAACCTGATTACACAGGGCAGATAAGAGAATAAAAATGGATTTAAAAGTGAATACATCTCCAATTTTCTTCTAGTTTTTTTTAAGACACCTTTTAGTGTACATTTAACTGTAGTGTTTTCCCTTCATACATAGAGATACTAAAATCTTTTTAAGTTGAATTCATGGAAGAAACATGTTAAATTCTAGCTCTTTATCCTGTTAATATGCACATTTTTTAAAAAAAATATTTGTTTTGTATATTTTTGTTACACAGTACATTACCAAGGAGTTCATAAAAGAACCCTGGGGGACATTTACTCATGTGACTACCAACTCCAATAGATTCTGCAGCGGGGGTGCTTCTTGTACTCACTACATTGTACATACTACACCCCATTGAAAGCTATGTGGAAAGGAGAATACAGGATTGGTAACAAACTTCTGTCTTCTCTGCAGGACAATTTAACCCTTGCCATGCTCTTACATAGCTGTTGTTCTAAAGCCCAGGACTGTTTTGCAATGCTGTAAATGGATCAGGTAAGTAGGTATTGGAACTACAGCTCATAAAATGTTTCAGGATACACACATCTGTGGAAAGGAGTGAGCAAAATGACAGTGAAAAGACTGTCACAGAGGATGTTGCAGCTAAATGGAGATTTCTATCTCACCACATGTAGTTTATTCACATGACTGTTTTTTCTATCATTGTCTCTGCACGCATTGTCAAGGTGACACAAAGAGCCGTGGGCGCTCTGCCATGTCTGTATACAGCAGAGTCTGGCAGGCGCATTGACGTCATCACAACGAGCCTGCCTGGCGCTGCCGTGGGAAGGTGGGGGAGCGAGAGAAGGTGGGTAACTGGAGTTTATTTTTATGCAACAGAAGAGGGGCCATTATAAGAGTGGAAGAAAAGGAGGGGACATAAGAAGGGGACACAAGAAGAGATAGAGCAGAGAAGGGGTCCAATAAGAGGGAGAGCAGAGATGGGGGCCATAATAAGAAGGGAAGGGGAGAAGAGAGGCACAATGAGAAGGGATAAGAGTAGGAGGAAGAATGAGGCATTGTACAGGAGGGAGCGCTGTACAGTATAAGGGCCAGTCAAGCGGTTGTCTGACATTAATTAAAACATTACTGGAGGGCTGGGGCTGTAAATAAAAAATCTAAACTTACCTCCCTTGATGCTCCAGGTGTCCTGCGCCATAGACTCTGTTTGTTTACAGACCCTTTAATCTAGGTATTATACGGTGGGAACACTATGGGGTAGGATAAAGGGCACGGAAAAGGACGCTTTACTATGCAAAAAAATAAATAGAGCGCCACGCCAAGCACGCAGCTCTTACTGTCCCCTCTTTCTTCAACGAGAAGTTGGGAGGGAATTAGTAAGAGGCAAAACAATTTTTATTTCTATCGACTAAATCAGTGTTGTAGGCCCAAAAGTTGATGTCCCAGTTTGTCCACGAGTCACCTTCTGTGCCACATGGCATCTACAGAGTTCAACTCATGAAGACATGTCAACTAAAGCCACTGGGAGTAATAAATATGGATTTTTACTGTGCTTTCCGTAGCTACAAGGGATCAGTAAAGTTTTTATTGGTGTTAACTTGCAAGTTGTGTTGTTGTGTTCCATTCACATTGGTACAGGCTGACCAGGTCCTTTTAATTCAGCATTTTTATTTTTGACTCCCAGCATTCAAAAATCTTTAACCTTTTTTATTTTTCCACTGCAAAGTGTGAAATAAATTCCAAATGCAGTGAAATTGGTAGAAAAAATACATTTGCGCCATTTTCCTGTAGGAATGTTTTTTTTCCTTTTTAACATTCTTTATATGCTGCAAAATGGCTAAAAAGTGGCATTTTGGACATTTGGGCGCTATTTTTGCGTCATGGGGTTAAACGCTGGGAATAACTATTATATTTTGATAGATCTGACATTTTGGGATGTGGCGATACCTTATATGATTATTATTTTTAGTGTTTAATTTTATATTAGTTCTAGGGAAGGGGGGGGGGGTTTGAATTTTATTATTATTTTTTTTACTATTTTCAGACCCCCTTGGGTACATTTGTACGTTGGAACAAACGGGCAGAAAACAGACTCAGGTCTTTCAAAGACCCAACGCTGTCATGGAGATGTTGTCACATGAAGCGACGATCTAAGCCAATATGGTGAAAGCCTTTTTTTTTTTAACTGCCGCTGGCAAAGCTGCACTTATCATGGGTGTTTGCTGCATTATGCAGCAAAGACTCACCTTGTATGAAGAGGCGATGTGTGATGTACTAACACACCACACATCCGTAAAGGGGTTATTTGGGAGAATTCTGAAATTAGCAAAACCATCTAAGGCTAAATTTTTTTATATTAAAATCTATGAGAGAGTTAAAATTTACATCAAATCTGAAACATGATTCCTGTGCCTGCATTTGCCACCAAGATGAAATACTGTATGCAAATGAGCCTGATGGGCTCTAGGCTCCATTAACACCTATGCAGCCTAGAGCCCCTAGGCTCATTTGCATGCAGGCCTTCATGAGGTCATGTACACTGTGCATGTGAATACGGCTCAGCAGGAATGAGTACAGTCTATGTGGCCTTATCACTTATGGTCTCATGGGACTTTAAAAAGGACCTGTCAGGTCAATAAAATAAATTAGCTTCTCATATTAAATTAAGCAGCTCCCTAGCCCTCCCCCAGTTATCGCACTGTTAAATCTGTAGCTTCATCGGAACATACCAAAAAGCTAATAAACACTGCAGTATGTAGAGGTCCGATCGACAGACCTAGCTTGCAGCTCCCTGCTGCATCCTTCTCATGAATACACCAGACCGCTATAAGCTAGGGTGATCGGACCTCTACCTACTGGAGTATATCCTAGCTTTTCGGTATGTTCCGATAAAACTACAGATTTAACAGTGCTATTAAAGGGGCGAGGGCTATGAAGCTGCTTACTTTAGTAAGTGCTGCTAGAGGGTTTTATTGACCTGACAGGCTCTTTAAAGCCGTAAAAAGGGAGGTAATTCTGAAATGAGGAGATTGGGAGGGAGGCACAAAAAAAGCACAAGTTTGTCTAAATGCAGAAAGTCACTCAAGTTAAACCATTGTTACATTTAAGTATAAAATATATTTCTTTGGGTCTTTCCACATATGTTCAATGGACTATTATGCCCCATTATACCAGTGACAGAGGCCTGTCTCTAGTGTCTCTGCAGAATACACTATGGTTTTTATTCCATTACTACATAAAACAGAACAGCAGCCTGCTTTAGTCACCATTGTCTTCTATATGCAGCATCCAATATATGTAGGATCTGTGCTTTTCATAGTTACAATTTTGGGAAGTGTACACCCTTTTGAACACTTTTTAAATTTCTAATAATCAGAATTACGTCAAAATGTGCACCAAAAGACTGTCAAACACCTTGCATCATACTTACCAAAAGGTTTGAGACAGTTTTAAACACTTTTGTGACATATGCACCAAAAGGGACGTGACCCCTGTAAAAGGGGTATGTTCTTAAAAGAAGGCATAAACTAAGTTGTGACAAATAAAACTGTCAAACTTTTCTTTGACAAATAACAGGTGAAAAGTCTTGAACTATGTCACATTTATCATGCTGCATCAGATGCTTTGATAAATCTGGTGCACTGGTGTTCAGCTGTTGGCACTGATCACAAGCATTACAGTGGGTACATACCGTATATACGCGACTATAAGCTGACCCAAGTATAAGCTGAGACACCTAATTTTAACAAAAAACTGGAAAAACCTATTGACTCGAGTATAAGCCGAGGGTGGGAAATGCATTGGTCACAGACCCCCCCCAGTATATACCAAGCAGCCAACTGTAGTATATAGCCTGCCAGCCCCTGCCCCCAATATAATGCCAGTAAGGGAAAAAAAACAAAAAGTGCACTTACCTCCCGACGCCCCCCGGCAGGTCCTCTTCTATCCATCGCAGCCCCGGAATCCCGCTGACATCAGTGTGTGCTGATGCCGGCGCACACATTAGAATGTCAGCGTGCAGCTGACATCATGATGCCTGTTACGGACTGCACGGGGACACGGAGCCGCAATGTATAAAAGAGGACGTCGGAAGAAGAGTACCCTTTTTGGTTGTTTTTTTTTTTACTCGAGTATAAGCCGAGTTAGGGTTTTTCAGCACATTTTTTGTGCTGAAAAACTCAGCTTATACTTGAGTATATACGGTATGTTGCCTGTGAGTCCTCTCCATACACCTTTAACAAGTGGTTGATCAGTTCAAAACTAGGCCATCTTCAAAGTTTGTGTAGATGCACAAAGGCTTATTGAGTGCAGACTTATCCACACCCTTGGACCTCATGCACACAACCGTTATGGAAGCCGTGATATGGACCAAAAAAAAAAATTGGTGGCCAGATCAGAACCCCCATAGAGGTCTATGGGCAAGACATGGGATATGCCCTACATTCTGCAGCGGGGGCCACTTGGCTTCTGTGCAGAGGGGAGGGGCGACCACACATTCATCTGCAGCCAGCCTATGGGTAGATTCACATTGGTGGTTTTTTTCACATCAGCCTTTTTTTCACTGAAGCCATTTTGGCCAAAGGACAAATACAGATAAGTTCTCTCCTCCTGGCTTTAGTGATTTTTCACTGATGCCTTAGTGAACTATTCTTTTCAATGGGCTCTTTCACACTTCAGTTTTTTTTCCACTGATCCAATGTTGTCAGTGAACACAAAAAAAGACAAGGTTCTAAATTTTTTTACACTCACTGCTAAGTGGAAAGAAAAACAGTGAAAAAGCCCAGTTAGAAGAAAGGAACATTAAGGCAGCAGTGAGAATTCACTGAAGCAAGGAAGATGTGAAGAAAAGCGGCAAAATGCGAATCCACCCTTCGGCTGGCTGCAGATGTATGCGTGCAGCCCATAGATCCAAATGTTGGTCCAGTCCAATAGACTGCACAAATTGCACAGGACGGGAGTCATTTCATCATGAAGTGTCTGTTGGCGGAACTGCTGGCTTCCATAGTTGCCAGACCAAGAGGCTTTATGCCAAGACCTCATGGCACCCTGCGATTGTAATGCAGGAGGGGAAGGGAGGGCATCTTGGCATAAGGCCTCTGGATCTGCGAACAATGGAAGCCTATGAAACCCAGCCTAATAAATATATATATATATATATGGTACATAAGTATTGCAGTTCATTATAACAGCAATCAAGGTATCGCAAGTGTAATTCCCTTAGAGGGACAATTTTAAAAAGTTTAACAAAATACAGAAAAATATTTAAAAAAATAAGAAAATTTAAATTTTAAAAATTAAATGTTCATTAAATATAAAAATTCAAAAACAAAAAAAAAAAAGATCCACAAAATGGGCATCACCAAGGCTGTCTGTACAGTGAATAGTATGACAAAAAAAAAGAAGTTTTGTGCCCCCTAAAACATTAAAATAAAGTGATCAAAAAGTCCGGTAGATTGAGAGAACTACCTGCCTAAGTACAATGTTAGCTGCCGCTTCCCACCCCTACTCCAGGCAGAGAGCCGGAGTAGTAGTAACTACTGGTAGTAACTTTCTTGAGAAGCTGGCGACTGTTGCAATTTTTTTTTTTTACAGTATAAAAAGGTTATTAAAAACATTACAGGGGAAATATTAATGTAGGTTTCTAAATATTTATTAATACTTTGTGTTTATGTTATATGTCCCCAATGAGATCATAAACATTTCCACGTTTTTTTTAATTTTTTTTTTATGTCTGATCAGACCAGCAGCTCTGATTAACACTTGCAGACCCAGCGATCATGTGACAGCATCGGCTCCTGTGTTCACGGCATAGCGCTACTTCCGCTGCCTCTGACAGACGTGATCAGCGAGGGAGCAGGAGAAACCGCAGCAAAGCCGAAAGATGTAGTTAGACTCCAGACCTGCACCAGCTAACGTCTTGTCAGCGGTTGGTCTGAAAGAAGTTAGAGCAGGGCCCTGTTTCTACTGTTTCAATGCCGGTTTTTTATGACTTATTACTCAAATCCCTTTGTGTGTCTTATGTGCTGTAAATCGCTACAGAATATGATGGTCCTATATGATTTACTATTTTCTATTTTGATGCCACAATAAATGAAATGTCAAATGTTATTCAAAAGAATACATGTGCATAAAAAATGCTGCACTAGTGCAGCCATCATTAGGGGGATACCCTTTCCAGTAAACTTGCTATAGGTTATAGAAACAAGGAGCGAGTAAAACCATTGCCCATAATTTTTCCTTCATGCCAAATATGCCTCATGGCATGTGATCATATGGTCATACCACCATTACTGGATCTAATGTATGTAACATATGGTGCAGGTCTGTAAAGGGTATAAAACAAGGCAAAAGGAAGAATATAGCGTTGTATGTTTAACGCTAGTGTATTAAGGCACTAGTGGGGTTCAGTATAATCTTACAATTCCAGAAGCTGAGCACATTACAGATGCAACATAGGGGTTATTTTTTAGTTCTATAAAACGCTGCCAGTGGAATTCCTTGTCTAGTGCCTCAGATCGGGTTTTGGAATTTGATGACTACCTTTAGCAAGGAAGATCTTGGGCTGGAACCTAAAAAATGGATTTCCCACCCCCCATTTCTTTTAATAATCAAGTTGACCGCAGTCACAAGGACCACTTGGTATTAAAAAGAAGAGCCGTGATAAGATTTAAAATCAGGCTTGTCATCAACCCATTCTATTTTATACCAAGTCTGTGACCATAGGCAACTTGTTGAGTTATAATGTAGCATTAATAAAAAGACTACAAACCGAATGGCACCTGGATATTTTCCACTCTAGGCACCACAAAAAGGGCTTTGGAAAAGCTATTCATTGACATGTGGGTTGGCACCAGCTAATTCCATGGGATAAAAAAAAAACAAAAAACAAAAAAACAAAAAGGGCCATAGGACAGGAGAGAATGGGCACTGCTAAAACTAGTAATTGGTTAAAGTGCTAACATTTCTACTCGACTCTGCAATAAAACAAAAAAAACAGTGGGGAAAATGAGTAACCATAAAGAGAGCAAATTACTAAAAACACTAAATCTCCTGTCAATTAGGGTAAATCCTTAGTTTCCATAAAACAAATTTGCCACTTTTTTTTTTATAATTCCACACAGTGAAGGAGATTTATCAGAAGAGTCAGAGAAGAAGAACTGTTGTACTTTCCCATGGCAACCAGAACAGTTCTGCTCTTAGACACTTCTGAGAAATCTCCCCTCCAACCCCCCCGGTATCCAAATCTTAAGCTTCTAGAAAACTGACTAAGCTGACACTGTGTAGTGCATATAGTGATACAAGTATACACAGCTGCAATTGGCAATATCCAGCTGTCAGTAATACGGTTGCCCAGTTTAGTCTAACAAACTCAATCCATCACAGAACTGAATGGACTGAGTTCAGTCGGTTTGGTCTGATAATTAAAATTTTAAAAAATTAAATGTTCATTAAAGGAAACCTACCATTTAGAATGGTAGGGGTAAGCTGTAAGTACCGAGCACCAGCTCAGGATGAGCTGGTGCCGGTACTTACTTTCGTTAGTGTTATAAACCGCGGTATCGCGGTTTTAACACTGTTTAAACTTTAGAGCAGAAGGGGCTTCGGGGCTGCGTGTGCACGATCGTGCGCGCGCCTACATAGGAAATAGCGAAGATGTTGCGTGCACACGGTCGCGTGCAGCGCCGAAGCCTCTTCTGCTCTAAAGTTTAAAAAGTGTTAAAACCGCGATTTATAACACTAACAAAAGTAAGTACCGGCACCACTCACCCTGAGCGGTGCCCGGTACTTACAGCTTACACCTACCATTCTAAATGGTAGGTTTCCTTTAAATATAAAAATTCAAAAACAAACAAAAAAAAGACCCGCAAAATGGGTATCACCAAGTTGAGAGGATTGAGTTTGTTGGAACCACCTCGCCTGTGGGCAAAAGGTTTTATTTATACATTTCTAGAAGAAGAAAAATAGCACAATATGTTTACAAAAGGAGATGCTCCAGAACCCTTACTTCATGTGTAATACAACTCTTTACTAAAATGGAAAGCAGATCCACCGTTAAAGAAAAAAAACTTGATAGAGAAAAAATATTTGTTTAGCAATCTACCAGATTTTACTCAGTTTTCTGAAAAGTAAAAAAATTTAAAACATTTTAAGAATGATAAAAACTGTTGATTGTGTGTGCAATGTGTAAGCATAATTAAATGCATCTTACAGCTAACCTGTCACCAGGAAGGTCATTCTTATCTGGTGACAGGTTCCACCAGCCTATGCTATGACAATTTAAAAATGCCTTTGTCAGCATTCTGAATCATTTCAGTACTTTATATAAGCTTAATTCACATTACCTGGTTCTCTGCTAGCAGGACGTGGCGAGTCTCGGGGGAGGGGCAGCTGCAGTCTTTGTGTCCTCATGTATTTTTTTCTCTACTCCACCACATCCCCCTCCCTCCCCACTCAATGCAAATCACAAAAAATGGGTAGGGGTGAGGGAGCTGCTTAAGTGTGGAGAGGCGACTGACACAAGCACACACAGGCTGTCGCAGCCCCTCCCGGGGGTCTCGCCACACGCTGCAGGCAGAGTGCCAAGTAATGTGAATTAAACCCACGCACTACTTAAATGATTCAGAATGCTAACATATAAAATTAGCATAGCATAAGCCATTGGAACTTGTCGCCAGCTAAAAATGACATTCCTGGTGACAGGCTCGCTTTTATGTAAGACTCCATGTAAATATGTTAGGATTATGCAGAACAGATAAAATCATAAATCTTGTACATAGCTTGTATACAGACTGCTATGAGGGTTTGAATCATTTGTGTAAGGAGATAACCGATTTGCACTTTGATCTTTCACTACCTTACCTTTGTACAAGAGACCTCCGTGGGAACCCACCTGCAGAGAAGTTATCAGGGCAGTGGACATCCACCTGTCACCTCATGTGGATGCAGCCATCACCCATTCTCTTCCCATCCGCTCGTAGATGGAAATGGTAACAGATGCAACGAATCATCGCATGCACGACTTCACCACCTCTGTCAATGTTGCATCCTGACCAAGATCAGAGGCAAGATACAAAAGGCTCCGCATGTTCTTCACTAGGTGCTGTGTGCCTTGTCATATCCTGCTGTAACATTCTATGCGTTTGTAACAGCAATTGACTTCCAACAGGGAGCTACAAAGTGCAAAACATGGTACAGAAGGATGTAGCAAATTTCATTTCAAGGAAGGCTCCAAAGAATTCATGCTTGACCTCAGTGTATAAGGCACACACAGTGGTTCCCGGGCTAAATACCAGAATCAATGCATATCCAGTGTGTCACTGAACCCTTCCCAATGGCCTCACACTGACCATTTAAAAGGATTACTTATAGGTGACGCACAGAAAATCTTCTCCTGCTGGGTCAACACCACCTATGCACAAAACAGAGGTCAGATCCCAGAAGTAGATGCTTCTTCCAATCGTCAGGGAACTCTTTATTACATGGTTTTTATTGCTATGGAGATTGTTTTGTGTTTTGACTGCTGAAAACGAAACATGATATAAAAGTAAATCTCAAATGAAAACAAAATCGGGATCATTGCGGATGATCCAAACAAATCAAAATCTTTACTGTATTCTCCAATTGAGAAATAGGAAGAGGTTCTCTGCTTCTTGTGGAACATTACGGATCCCTCCTAAGGAGCATGAGCAGCCGGCATGATCCGTTCAATAGATCTAGCGGATACTCCACTTGTACAACACAACGTTTTCAACTTAAAAAATAAACAAAAAAGGAAAAAGAAAAATACTTTAAAATGAGAAACATGTCAATGTTTTACTTCCTGAGGATTATCAAACATGTCTGCTACAATCAGGAATTGTATACCCCTCAACCAAAACTGTCAGCTCTTTGTTGTCAATTCACTTCCAGGCAGAAAAGACATTTTCCTCAAAAGAAACAATTTATTGAGAATGAAAAACAAAACCAGCTGAAGTGTGTGCACGGACTGAATGACCAGAGAGGGGAATGCCTCACTTTCCAGAAATCTTGTGTATACAGCACAAACGTTTTCACTCAAACACGGGAACTGGCATCACAAAAGCAGATACACAATATGCATATTTTTCTGGATTTTTTTTCTCTTTTTTTTGGGTGCCAGAATAGTAAATTGAGCAAGTTCTAAAACACTTTCCTCCATCACTGTTCCATTTCTCTGCAGCCACATCAAGAGCAGATTCCTGCAGTCTCCTGGCTTTGCTGCTGTACAAGGAGGAGGAAAATTGGTTGAGTTAAATACCAGACATTAAGTAGATCATTACAATGGAGTGCTGAATACAAGTAATTGCCAGTTACCTTATTTTACACCAGTGAACCCAAAAAGAGCTCTACCCGTCATCCCCACAGGGACACAGCCCAGTCATTCATAAGAACCCATTACTTTAAGTTGATAAAGTTCACAAACCTCCAGAGCAGATTAATAGCTCACTATATGTGAGGTATGTGTGTCAAAGGGGTTGTACAACTACATGCCACCAATGAACCAATCCCAAATAGGACCAAGCTTCCAGTGCTAAAAGGTGAGCAAGCTTTGAATTTTTTATTCATTTTATTTCTGACACCAGCTTTCAGATAGACAACCCCTTGAACTGGCTTGGAAGTCAGAGCTCAGCCATCATTGAAATATAGACAGCTGCACTGTTTACCAAAGGTAAGACAAAATGTGTTAGTGTTAAGGAAGTCTACCACCAAAATCAGGCATGATAAACCAGGGACACTTGCTCATAGATCTACACACTGACTGTGGTAATCGTCTTACATTAGTTATCCATGGCCTCACTACTTCTAAAATCAACTTTTACAATTATACTAGTGAGCCACAAAGGCTATGTTCTCTGGCTTCACATGTGGTTACACTGTGTTGCAGCACATCTCAGACTCAACCTCCCCTGCACTTCTTGTGACGTATACAACAGTGGGAGGGGGAAGCGTTGCTTCACAATGTAACAGCTCGTGCAGAGTCAGCTCAGGAGGCTCTGATAACATGTCCATAACCTTTCAGCTTCATTAGCATAATTTTAAACGTTGGTTTTAGCGGGCGGCCAGGCATAGATATAAGAAGATTACCACAGCCACTGTGCCTGGTTCTATGAGTAAGTGCCCCTTGTTTATCAAACTTGATTGTGATAAAAGATTTTCTTTAATGAATAACCCACGGTTAGGCCAAGTTCACAGCTGCATTTGGCCATTAGGCTTTGTTATTAATAAAGGAAGCATATAATAAGGTAACAGAAGACAAAGTCTATGCTGAACAGGTAACCTACAGTTTCCGTTAGACGCTCCTAAAACGGATAGTATAACTGTAAACCCTTGATGCTGTTGTGAACTGGGCCCAACGTGATTTGCTTTACACCAATAACTGAAACATAGAAAGGTTCTTAGGGGCATACCCAGGTATCACAGCAACATGAAATGTAGGCAACTTCACATCTGTTTCATTGTTGTACTCAGGTACAAGACCAGGGTAATGAAATGGCAGTAATGCAGGAGCCACAGCATTACATGTCAGTCACTAAGCCCAGTAATGAGCAGACACACAGAACTGTACATAGCATCATTATGTCCTATATTTCTAATGCAATCTGTATTAAAAACTCCATTAGAAATCTTAATGCAGATGTGAAGAAAGCCTCACAGGGTTGGATGCTTAGGTAATGGCCACTGTTTTGCTTGGTATACAAGCCACAATAGGCATTTTCATAAATACATAACAAATGGCATTGACAAACAGCACAATTTAAACATAAAAGCAAATAACGTGTGGGATATGCTTACTTATATACTTCAATTTCAAGACATGTTAATTTTTTTAAAAGTATGTACAATTTTCACGTTCTAGTCAGCAATATATCGGAAACAGAAGATCGCTGCACACAGCATTGTCATCATGTGGACCTCATACCAGGGGAGGGGACTGAAGGTCTGGGGCCTACATGAAGCACTAGAGTCTCACCTCTTCTAGCTGTGATAATGCATTGATTTGACACAACTGTATGAATTGCAAGCACTGATCTACAGTGATATTACTAGAGATGTACCATACATACATAATACATTATGTCCATTGCTGCTCCACAGATTTTGGGACCACCACAAGTAGTGGTGTATTGTGGCATCGAAATTAAGATGTAGCAAATGTATAGTTCTACACTTTGTGCTTGCAATTCTGGACAACAGAGGAGGTTTAACCTTCTGAGGTTGTTTGTGTACCTTAAAACAACCATTTTTGGATATTAATGACAAGAACTGTATTGTACTGGCAGCAGCTGATGCAGGATAAAGTGAGGACCAAAATCAAAAAACCTGTTCTGAGGTTGTTTACAGAAAGATTTCATGATGTTCAATAGAACAAAGCAGCTGCCATCATGTCAATTAACAGAGCTCTAAAGAACAGTAATGTATAAATGTGTATGCAAGTGCTTTCTAAAACTAGAAAAGGAGTTTCACATCTGTATTCTGTGGGTTCATCCGAAAAACTGTTTGCTACCTATAGCATCTTAAAGCAATTTAGAGATAACTAAACTATGGACAACAAAGTCAGTTTGTCTTTATATAGGACCAAGTAGCTGGCCCCTACAAGATACTGAACAGGCTGCACCTATTCACACACCTAACACACTGGCGAGTTTCCATAGCTTTCTTTCCTTTGAAAAGTCATTACACCATCTTAAAGCCAAAACCATACGGGAAAACTATTTAAGGGGTCTGCCGCATATGGCCAAATCTCTTTAACATGTTGCAACTTTTGTAGTGGCTCTGCACAGTACTGCACCTACACTCTGTTAAAACCATTAGTACAGGACTAACGGGGACATGTATCAATCTGTAATCAGCACCTGAAATATCAAGGGTTTTAGACCATTTTCAGGCAGTTTTCCAATTTAAAAGGGAATGTGACCTAGCAGGAAATAGCCCGTGCACCAGATTTTACATTGAGATGCCACAAAGTAGACCAACCGATAGGAGTTGCATAGTACAACTTTCCAGCCTTACAACCGCAATACATCTGGCACAGCAAAGGACTGTCTAGTTCTACTCTGCACTGGACTAAAGATCATCTCATTAATACATCTCCCACTAGGTAATTTTTAAAGGAAACTTGTCAGCAGAAATTGTCTTAATAAACCACTACTAGTTTATTAAACAGCTGAATACCCTTCAGCTCTGATTATTTCATGGACCTGTGTGGGGCATCATCCAGAAAATCAACTTTGCAGTGATGTAAAAATGTTTGTCAGAGACTCCCCGCCTCAGATTTCTCTCTTCACTGTAGCTGACATCAATAACTGGCATGAAGCTACTCCAGAAGTCACCAGTACAGCAGAGAACACCCCAAGACTTTATACAACCAGTTTACATCTCACTTCATAGAAGATTTTCTGGATGATGGCATAAAACGAACATAATAATATGGAAGATGAAGATAATATAAAGTAGTAAATTTTTGCTAACAGGTGAGCACAGCCAATGCGTACAGTACAGCACTGTGGTCACATGATACAGCCAGCAGTGGCATGTGCACCAGGGGTCACAGATCGAGTCTAGTAGGTCCTAGGAAACCCCTTTGACATCAACGTTGGACAAAACATCTGAAGTTGGTTTAATAAGCAGGTACTAAACAATTACAGATCTAGAATGAGATATGACTTTCTTGCAGGACATAATAACCCCTCAAGTATCACTGGCTATTAAAATCATTAAACAGAATCTATTTGCCTTCATAGTCTGAAATCTTTCTGTTAACAAGCAGGAAGGTTGTAATATCACCAGAAACGCTGGCAGGAATGTGGAGAATATGGTGCTTAGAATTTCAGAGCCATTAAGCACATCAGAAATTACCTTCATTGTCTGACATTTCATCTGCTTTCTAATGTAAAGCACATTGAAGCTGTTTAAATATTTTTCTACATTTACCAAATGTAGTACCATCTACAACCCTGGACTGCATTATGGGATACAGTATAGATACATAACAGTATAGCTGTAACACTTATACAATGGCTTTCATGCTTTAAACAGCCACAGACATAAATATACCACAATTATCTAATAGATATGTAATAAGCAAGGAGGTAGGAAGTAGCCATTGTATAAGCAGTTCCATCACATTGACATATCTAGATCCATGATGGACGCACAGTTGCCATCAGCTGTCCTTTGCTCTTTCATGAAATGTCAGACACATTCTATAAAAAAAAAAATAAAAGTAATACACAAAGAAAATTAAAAAAAGGTATATCATGCAATACTATAGGAATGTAATACCCAAAACCCCAATAACCTCAAGTACATAGATATCGTGCAATATCTTCCAAATAAAAATCTACATTTTTTTACTGGCACCCAAAATTACTTACAAAGCCCCTAATCGCCTGGTTATGTCTCCATGAAAAATGACAGTTTTGTCTATGCTTATTTAACACGATTATGGTTTTAAAGGACATGTACCTTCAGTTTTACTGCTGATGGTAAACGTGTGCTACTAAAATTAATGAGGAACTATGCTCCTCAGGACTTCCTTTAGTATAACTGTATACGCTGTAATTGCGGCAATACAAGTTTTAAAAACTATGCTCATCAGTCTGGGACGCCTTATGTTATAATTGATCCCCCCCATTCCAATACAAGTCCCGCACGTCACCTTCTGTATTTACTGTGGACAGGCGAGACTTGTATTTCACTGAGGACAACAGGGTTGTGAATAAATAAAAATATGAGTTGCTTGGAGGCTCTACGATGACGTAGCTGGAGCACCCCAGACTGATTACCATCATTTTTATAACTCAATATTGCCGAAATCACAGCGTAGAGAATAAAAATCTCTGAGGAACATAATTCCTCAAGAACATTTTAGTAGGACACTTCTACCATCAGTAAAACTGATGTAAATCTCCTATAAGGGAACTTACAATTAAAAAAAAAAAATTTTAAGTGATGCTACTAGATATTGAAGGCTGCACATCTAACTACTGTATATTAAAAACCGAGCTACAGACCGAGAGACAAAAAAATTTAATTTTATGTGCTCACAGAACTGAGTAAGCTCCAGCTTACTCCAACTTCCAGGATCACAATCTGGATTGTATGAAGTATGAGTAATAACATACAATCACAAATGGCATGGTATTCCACAACACAAGCCACTGGATTGTTTTTTTTGGTTTGCAAACCAAGTCAGATGTAAATATGACCTAGGCATTCCCTATGCTCAGCACCAATGCAAAAAGAAAGGTTCTCCAAGATCCCTGGTACATTTGCTGTCCTAACCTGAGAAACTGTACACTGCAGAAAACTCTAGTAACATGTTTTCCCTTGCAATGTTTCTTCACTGTTCGCATTCAATACACATAATTTTGACATGGGTAGGTATGCACCAAAGATGCTTGTGTGCCATATTCCCAATACGTACTACTATAAAAGCTGGCAAAATAGGCCAAGCCTTTTACTACAGCTTACAATTGATATGTCCCTATTGGAATCATGTCACATAACCTTCAATGCTACTCCTCCAGTAGAGGAGCATGTAAAACGACTAAACCGAAAGAACTGGATTTCTTAGAGCTATGATGCAGGTCTTGTGACACAACAGAGGGCACTAAGCAAGTTCATGAAGAAGTTCATTAAGATAAGAAATTAGTGTTTCTGGATAGTCTCAAGAGCTGGATTTGTCTATACATTTAACACTATATGTAGCACCTCTGCTTGAAACGGCTGATGAAAAAGAGCAAGTTTCATTTCACTGCAGATTAAACATACATATACAATAGAGCATACAGGCTATACACAATGTAAAGTTTTTCTAAACTTTCATCATATATTCCATTGTTGGTTCCCAACATTCCAGCCCCTCTAGCCACCTGTATTTGGACATAGGAACTGCTATCTGATGTATTTGGCTTGCTATAATCCCATTATGCCAGCATCATGTATCTTGGCTAAAGTTTTCCAGCAGTGTTATACTCTGGAGTGATTATTTTTTAGAATATTTCCTATCCAAACCAAGGTACATGGTTAAGCTTAAATGATTGATAAATGTGCCTACAATAAAGTATGTATAAACCTATATGAATAGGTTTGATGTGTAGGTACTTAGTGACTCGTTTAAGCAGTAAGTAAGAAAGTTACAGACAGATGAATAGCAAAAAAGTAGTTGCACTAAAAGGAGGAAAAAAAAAAAAAGCACACAAAAATTAATATCTTCTACAATGAGGGATGATGGCCTTATATATACCGTAGCTGTGCGTGGCACAATATCACTGCACAAAGAATGAATTAGCAAAACCAAAACGCAATGTTTGTACTGTATCCCATAATACCATGTGGACAGTGCATGAGAATATAGACATTGCATTAGGAGGCCCCACGCACTATGATCATTACAAGGTAGTCATCTTCAGATTTGGCAAGGGCTTTAGCTGTAGAATCCAGGAACTGCTGAGAAAATTCACATGGTGGAAAAGCATGAAGAACTCCAGTGTTCTCCTTATCTTTACTGCCCCCCACTGGAAGGCTAATGACTCCTGCTGCTTGTTTTTGCTTTAAGTAGGACACCAGGTTTCTCAGAGGCCGTTGGGTTGAACTTGCTTGATCTCCAGTGAAATTACCATCAGATGTACCAGGAACTGCAAGTAGGATGGCATAACCATTAGGACCAGCCACTTTGATGCGACGCGTCACTTCGTCCAGCTTGGGTTGATCCAGGCGTAGCCGTTGTGTAATTTTTAACTGGGCGACTTTCCCACCTGAGGATCCTTCAACGAGCAGCCCAGTTGCAACGGAAAGATCGCCTTGTAACAAGTGCATATTGGACGGAAAATTACTGTTTTTCAGAAGCAGCATACCTTGCCAGGCCAGGCACAGTTTCTGAGTTGCATCTGGTTTCTGGGGTGACTTGACTTTACTGTTGGGCTCTGGCCGCTCATCTTTTCTTACAGGGCTCTTACTTTCTACAATGCGATGTTTTCGCTCTCGTTCAACTGAGTTTGAGCTCTTTCGATCACGCTTATCAGCAACACCGCGCTCAAGGCTGCTGCGCCAGTCTCGGACAGGTGAGGTCTGTGCACTGCGTCCGGTAGCACGATCTGTATCGCTGTAGCGACTTTCTCTCCCAGCACTGCCATCAGGACTTCTATCGGGGCTATTGCAGTGTCTCTTTCTAGACCGCTCACTTTCCGGAGATCGGTCAATATGACGGCTCTCATCCATTAGCCTTCTTTTTCTAGGCAGGTCTTTGCTTACTCCATCTCTTTCCCGATCTCTGTCTAAAGACCAACCTTCAGCACGTCGATCTAACGTCTCTAGGGGCTCATAAGCAACTCTGTTTCGGTCTCTTACAGGCAAGGGCACCCATTCAGAATCTGAATACAAGTCTCTTTCTCTGTTTCTATACAAGAGAGGTGGTGTGCGATCTCTGGCTCGTAGAGCATCAGGTGCCCTATGGGCAAAGCTATCGCCCACTAAATCATAATGGGGCACAGGCAATGTCTGAAGGTAAGGGGGCTGGTAGATGTGATCTGTATCAGCAAAGTCCACACGTAGTTTTCTGTGTTCGCCTCCCAAAGGAAAACCTCTCATTTGTGTGCAGGCAGCTTGGGCGGCATCTAGGCTTTCATACTGTATATAGGCCCAGCTGTCACCTTTCCTGTAGTCAATAGATCTGATTGTGCCAAAGCGGTCAAACTCACGGGCTAGCGACGCCATTGGCACCCAGGGCCCCAGCCCCCCTACCCACAAGCGATTGGTTGGAGTGGCCTTGCCATAGCCTATCTTAATACAGTTGCGCAGGATATACTTGCCAGACATTGCCACCTTGGCCCTGTGCGCCATGTCCAGGTTCTCATATTTAATGAAGCCATAAGTAGAGTTTTGCCCACGAGCTGCCCTCTTAATGTCCACTTCAGTAATTGTCCCAAAGCGCTCAAACGCCCTGCGCAGCTCACTCTCTGTCACATTGATGTCCAGGTTGCCCAGAAACAGAGTCCTGTTGGCCCTCATGTCATTCTCGGGAGAGCTGTCCTCCTCTCGGATGCTCAGGCGGGGGTCTAGGGAGTAGGCAGGCCGCACCCGGCCCTCGTAGAAGTTGTAGTCTCGGTCCCGGTCCAAGTCTCTAGGCAGAGGAGGCGGCGGGGGCGGAGGTAAGCGGCCCAGGGCCAGCTGCTGCAGCCGGTAATCCCTGTAGCCCAGGCCGCCGGGGGAGAGGCCTCGCTGGCTGTGCGGGTGCCGGTGGGCGGGCAGGGAGGACACTGCTGTGGACAGGCTGTATGGCTCCTTGTCGGCCGGGGATCGGCTCCGGCGCCGGTTGCTGACTGGCATGTACACCGCCTCGATCTTCAGCGGGCGGTCGTAGAGCACCAGGCGGCCCCGGGCATGCTTAGCGGCACGGGCATCCTCTGGTCGCCGGAAGTTGACCAGGGCCACCCGCTCGTCCCCGGTGCGGGAGATCTTCACACTGACGTCCCCGAACTTCTTGAACTCGTGGAAGAGGCCGTCCTCTATGGCTTCATCGCTGAGGGACGAGCCCAGCTCGCTGATCCGCAGGGACTTGTATTCAGACTCCCCGCGGCTCTCAGCGCTGCGGCCGGTGGCGCCTCCTCTGCTCTCGGCGCCTTTGCTGCTGCCGCTACCACTGCTTGCTCCCGGGGAGCCATAACTGTGCAGACCGGGACCTCTCCCTGACGACTCGTAGTCTCGGCTGCTGGAGAGGGTCTTTTCCAGGTGCAGGCCGCGGCGGCCGGAGCTGCTCTCTGAGGATTTGCCGGCTGAGCCGCTGCCATTACTGCCGCTAGCCGAGCTCAGCTTCTTTACGCACCGATCCCGAGAAGACTCATCCGCCCCCCGGGACCGTTTGGCTTTAGCCGGGGAGCGCTCTTTTCCTTTCATGGTGACTTGTGGAGGGATATCGTCCTCATACACGGCTTATCGGCGCCATCTTGCAATTTTTGCTCGGTACGATCCGCCCTGTAGTCTCATTGGACAATACTGACCAACCTACAATTACTATTGGACGAGTTTGCTGTCATTTGCAACGCAGCGGGCGGGATATAGGGGACGCTTACGCCTTAAAACGTCATGTCCGTTTTCAGCTAACAGTAGGAGGGAGACTGGTGATAGCGAAGCGCAATGGCTGAGGCTAGAATGCAGTAGTTAGACGTAAGGCCTCCCTCTCATATCAAGTGTATGTGAAGTCTGAACGTACTAGGAAGTGCCAGCTCTCAACACATGCCCACACTGCAAAAATCCATTCAGAGAAACCTGATGTAGAGGGGGACACAGCTTTTGAAATGGAAAAAATGCATGAAATTCCCTTGTATGAACATATCACTAAGGTGAACTGCATAGTTCCCAACAAGGTTGTGTGATTGATCCTGCTATGTACTACCGTACTACAGTATGGCAGTGTATGGGGAGTATCCACATCATATATTACAATGTGTATAACGCACATTGTAATAGATGGGATAAAACAAGCCTCGGGTCACAATAACCACTTGCCACCCCCGATGACTGCCAGTGGGGTACCAGTGAGTGTTTTGCTGCAATATGCAGCAAACGCCACAAAAAAGGGGGAAACAAAAAGTATAGGGGTGTAGAAGGTCTAGTCCTCAAAAGTAGTCAAGGTATTTGCCTACAAACAAGTCTTGCAAATACCCCAGAGGAATAACAGAGGACAAGTAACACATATACAGGTATATACAGACCAAGGGTGGACACCAGTCGCCTTGCTTCAGACCATCGGTGAATTAGATTCTGGGCGCCCATCTACCGCGACATGTGAATATTCCCTGTATATTATTAGGTGTGTTTACAGAGTGCATTTTCATTGCGTCTCAAATGCATCCCAAAAAAAAAAATCAGTGTTAATTAGTGCTTTTTTTCCCCCATGTGTTTGCCAACTTGTTTTTTCTTGTTTAAATCGATTAGGCTTTATTTAAGCAGATACTTACAGCAAATTGACTGCTTTCTTTATACATAGCTGTGATATACATAAACATTACCAAATATAACAATTTTATTTTATTTTTTTAGCCCAAACACCTACCCAACAAACACCCCCCTCCACCTGACAGTCCATTCCCCTATCTCCCAAAAACAATACTAGATAGAAGACAACGTGCCCAAATGCAGGACCCTATATCTCTCCTTCTCCTCTCACCTAATCTCATACCCGTGGGCCTCCCAAGTCACAGCCTTGCCCATCTCCTGAGCAGCTCTACTGTCCCCACTCCCGGACTTTCCAGTCATTTACGCCATTGCTTTACATACTCCTTAAGTGTGTGGTATTCACCATTTTTTTTTTTTTACTTCCCCAAGCCTTGGTGGGATAGTATCCAGCCAGTGTCTGGCAATGGTTTTGTGGACCTGATACAATATCTTAGTTTCTGCTAACTGTTCTGCCCTAGGGATCTCCAACACACCCCAACAAGCAAACTTTTTGATCATTCAGCTCACCCACTCCATACACTTAATCCACTACTCTTCCAACTCCACCCCACAATTCCCTCAGCATTGGACATGCCCAAAACATATGTACAACATCTGCCCCCTCTGATAAACATTGCAAGCATTTTTCATCCCTTTGAATACCTATTTTCTTCATCAGGACCAGGGTAAGATAGGCTCTGTGAAACAGAAATAACTGTGATCGGCGTTGTGCCACATTCAGGGATAATTTGCTAGGGGTCTCTAGTATCTCCTTCCATTCCTCATCTAACAATGCTCCCACATCCAATTCCCATTTGCTACCCACCTCCGTCAACGGGTCCCCTAGTATTTTATTCAGAATTTCCCCATACAGTAAAGATATTAGTCCTCGCATATTTTTAGCATGGACCACTCCTTGCATCACCAATGAGGAAATAACAACCTCACCAGTCTCAAATTGCTACTGAAGGCAATACCGTAGTTGTAAGTACCGATAAAACATATGTCTGGGGACCCCCAAGCTCCTCCGTTAGTTGTTGAAAAGACTTTAGCGTTGACTCATTATATAGCTGACGCAGGTAGTTAATCCCCCTCTGACTCTATCCCCTAACCTCTATCCTCCATCATATATACTTCCCCTAAACACGGATTATCCCATAAGCGAGTATGCTTCGTCCACGGATCAATCCTGACCAACTGTCTATAGAGCGACCACACCTACAACAATGTCAGGCATTGACTTGCACTACTACCCAGGCTGCCTCCCACATCGCTACTGGAGTCAATGTATCCCGAAAGTGCCTAACTACCAGCGGGCACCACGATTCCTCTCCTTCTAATGCCCATCCTTCAAAATGCTGACATTGTGCGGCCATATAGTATGCCCACGGATCCGGTACCGCCATTCCCCTTTTAAATTAGGGTAATTGTAACTTTTGTAACACTGACCTAGTGACTTGTATCCCTAGACATTTAAATTCCTCTACAACCGGAACCCCCAACCTATTGTACCTTGACAAATCAGTCCAGGACAACAGCAATAAAGCAGACCCAAAAATCTCCGAACCTCGCCAGTACCTCCATCACCACCGGTAGTGACTGCAGAACATCAGAAAGAAATAGCTGCACATTGTCTTTGTACAATGCAATCCTTTCCTCCCCTACATTATATTTAAACCCAGACATGCCATAGTGCCAGCAGTTACCCCTTTGCAAGGGGTAAACCCAGACATGCCACCGTGTTATCAAATCCAACATGCCAGCAGTGACAGGGGGCACTGTGGACCTGATAGAGTAGACGGATCCACTTTATGAGGTTGGGGCCAAACCCCACTTTCTCCAACACAGCCCACATGTAGCTCCACTCCACGCTATAGAAAGCTTTAGCGGCGTCTAGAGAGACTAACGCCGCCTCATTACAATTCTCTGTCACCACCTGCAGGTTCAGAAACAATCTTCTGAGGTTAATTGCTGATTGTCTCTATGTATCCTACCTGACCCTACCAATGGACATAGCCGATTAGCTAGACCTTGGCTAGAATCTTTATATCTGAAGTGAGGAGTGTCACTGGCCTACAGGAGTCAGGTAGCTGGGCATCCTTTTCCTCTTAAAAAACCACAATCAATGCTTCATAACATGAAGTGGTTATGCTGCCCCCTTCAAAACTTTCTTTTAATGTCTCCCACCACTGTGGCAACAGGACATCCCCAAATTACTTAAAGACCTCTATTGGGAGCCCGCCTATCCCCATAGCCTTATCATTAGCTATACCCCCCATTGTTGTCTCTAGTTCTTCTAAAGAGATTGGGGTCTCCAATAGCTCTCTCACCTCCGGCCCTATCTCAGGCATATCAATCCCCCCCCTAAAAATGACTCTAGTTGGGCCCCTGTGTACTCCGCTCTAGTAGCATACAGCTGCCTATAAAAGTTTTCAAGTACTCCTACTACCCCTCTTGTATCTGAAACTTTGCTACCTTCCTCATTTTTCAAGCTCCCCCTCTGCATAATACTGCTCCTTCAAAAACATCCTTTTGTTGTCTGCCTGTTCCATCAGATGTGCATTAAGTTGTTTCTGGGCTTCTATCCATATGCTCTCCGTCTCCCATGTTCCTTCCCTAATATGACCTTCCTCTGTCTCCACCACTCTTGCCTGCAGGTCCCTGCCAACCTATCTTGATCGGTTCTGAACTTTCTTAATTTCTCTCGCCAGAGCACCTTGTAAAAACATTTTCATTGCATTCCATAACACCACCCTAGGCACCGAACCTTCATTAAATTCCAGGTATTCTTTCAGTCGGTCTTTCTTCTCCATCCTATCCATCACTTGTAACCAAAAAGGATTCATTCTCAATGTGAACGCAGCTTATAGAGTTGAAATCCAGACATGGACGTTGGGGGCGGGGCTAAAAGACGTTAGGGCCCACCGGTGGGCCAGTGCAACACTGTAGATAAGGTAGCCTGGTGCATACATTATTTAGAATTCCTCCTCCTGGAGTCAGTAATGTAGTCTCTTCTGTGTATTATAGGCTATAATGGAGGGGGTAATATGGAAGAATAGATGACCTAGCCTGGTCCATACATTATATAGAGGTTCTACTCCTAGATTCAGTAATGTAGTCTCTTCTGTATAGAATAAGTTATAATGGAGGGGGTATAAGGAAGAATAGATAACATAGTCTTGTCCATACATTATACAGAGGTTCTCCTCCTGGAGTCAGTTATGTAGTCTCTTCTGTGTATTATAGGCTATAATGGAGGGGGTAATATGGAAGAATAGATGACCTAGCCTGGTCCATAAATTATATAGAGGTTCTACTCCTAGATTCAGTAATGTAGTCTGTTCCGTATAGAATAGGTTATAATGGAGGGGGTATAAGGAAGAATAGATAACATATCAGCATATGACCTACACTCTTAATGAAAGTGCTGGGAAACTCCAAAGAACAAACATGCAGCAGAAGTTCTGTGACAGATGTGACCAGAACACGCCTCCCTCAACAGGGTTTGATTTGCTTAGGGAGTACAAGGTAATGGCCCTCGTTTTGAGTTGGATATCCCAGAGCACAATAGGATTTTCATAAATAAATAACAAATGGCATGGAGAAAAGCACAATTTAAAAACCAAAGCAACTTAATGTGTGGGATATGCTTACTTAGTATACTTCAATTCAAGACATGGATATTCGAGTTTTTTTAAAAGTACGGTACAATTTTTCCGTTAGTCAGCAATATAATACCGGAAACAGACGGATCGCTGCACACAGCATTGTATCAGGTGGACCTCATACCAGGGGGAGGGGAAGGAAGGTCTGGGCCACATGAAACCACTAGGTGACCTCTTTGAGCTGTGTGTAATGCATGATTTTTGACAACAAAAAACTGTCTGAATTGCAAAGCACTGATCTACAGTGATATACAGCGATGTACCTATACAGACAGAATTAACCAATGATGTCAATTGCTGCTCCACACGATCTTTGGGGACCACCCACAAGGGTGGTGATTGTGGCATCGACAAATTAAGATGTCGCAAATGTTGTTCTACACTTTGTGTTGCAATTCTGGACAACAGAGGAGGTTTAACCTTTGAGGTTGTTTGTGTACCTTAAAACGACCATATTTTTGGGAGTTAATTTAATGGACAGAGAACTATTGTACTGGCAGCAGCTGATTGCTAGGCATAAAGTGAGGACCCAAAATCAAAAAAAACTGTTTATGATTTGGTGGTTACAGAACGATTCATGTGTTCACTAGAACAAAAGCAGCTTCCATCATTGTAATTATACAGAGCTCTAAAAGAACAGTAAGTATAAATGTGTATTGAAGTGCTTTCTAAACTAGAGAAAAGGAGTTCACTTGTATTCTGTGGGTTCATCGGAAAAAAAAAAAAACAACTGTTTGGCTACCTATAGCATCTTAAAGCAATGAGATAACTAACCTATGGACAACAAAGAGTCAGTTTGTCTATATAGGACCGCAAGTAGCTGGCCCCTACAAGATACTGAACAGGCTGCACGTATTCACACAAACTAACACAACTGGCGAATGTTCCATAGCTTCTTCCTTTGTGAAAAGTCAGTTACACCCTCCTAAAGCCAAAAACATATGGGAAACTATTTAAGGGGGGCTGCCGGCATATGGCCAAAATCTCTTGAACTGCTTGCACTTTGTAGAGTGGCTCTGCACAGTACGCCACTACACTGTTAAAACCATTAGTACAGGACTAACGGGCGACATGTATCAATCTGTAACAGCACCTGAAATATCAAAGGGGGTTTTGGAGACCATTATTTAGGCAGTTTTCCCATTTGAAAAGGGAATGGACCTAGCAGGAAATAGCCCGGTGCACCAGATTTTTACATGAGATGCCACAAGAGTAGACCCAACCGATAGGATGAATTAGTACCAACTTTAAGCCTTACAACGCAATACATGGCGCAGCGCAAAGGGACGGTCTATTTCTACTCTGCACTGGCTAAAGATCATCTCATTAATACATCTCCACTAGGTAATTTTTAAAGGCAAAAATTGTCAGCAGAAATTGTCTTAATAAAACCATACTAGTTTATTAAACAGCCAAATCACCCTCAGCTCTGATTATTTCATGGACCTGTTGGGGGGCATCATCCAGAAAAAGCAACTTTGCGTGAGTGAGCAAAATGTTTGGTCGAGACAGCCCCGCCTCAGATTTCTCTCTTCAACTGTAGCTGACGATCAATAAGTGGGGCATGATAGACTCAGAAGTCACCCAGTACAGCAGAAACAATGCCAAGACTTTTACAAAGTTTACAATCTCACTTATAGAAGATTTCGGGAGGAGGGGCAGAAAAAGAACAGTGAATAATAGGGGAAGATGAAGGAGACAAGCAAACATAGACATGGGACATCAGTTCTACACCGACAATCTAAAATGTATAGCCAAACAAATTTACGAAACAGGTGAGACGCCAATGCGTCACGTAGTTACAGCAGCTGTAGGGGTCACATGATACAGCCAGCAGAGGCCTGTAGCAGCCAGGGGGTCAAGATCGAGTTCTAGTAGGTCCTAGGGAAAACGCCTTTGACTCAAACGTGGACAAAAAACATCTGAAGTTGGTTGAATAAGAATGGTACCTTAACCAACTTTTCCCCAAGAATCTAGAAGTGATGATTCATGACTTTTCTTGCAGGACAATTATATAACCCCTCAAGTTCATGGCTATTTTAAACTCATTAAAACAGAATCTATTTGCTATTTAGTCTGAAATCTTCTGTTAACAAGCGGCATACAGGTATCACTTCCTAATCCCCAGAAAACGCTGGCAGGCATGTGGAAGAATATGGGCTAGAATTTCAGAGGCCCTTAAGCAACATCAGAAAGTACCTCATTGTCTACATTTCATCTGCTTTCTAAATGGGAAAGCAACATTTTTTTTTTGAGAGCGGTTTTAAATAATTTTTACATTTGAGCCCAAATGTATCCTTACCACAGTATCACCATCTACCGACCCTGAAGCTGATTATGGGAACAGTATCGATCACATAACAGTCTCGCGTACCCAGATTATACAAATGGGCTTTAGGCTTAAACAGCACAGACATAAATATACCCAATTATCTAATTAGGTATTAGAAGCAAGGAGCCCGGGTGTGTAGGAAAGAGCCATGTATAAGCCAGGCATCCACATGACATATCTAGATCCATGATGGACGCACAGTTTGCCATCAGTCCTTGCCTCTTCAGAAAGGCAGACCCAGGAACACATTGCTATAAAAAAATGAAAAAATAAAAATAAAAGTATACACAAAGAAACTAAAAAAAAGGTTATACCATGCAATACTATAGAATGTAATACCCAATAAACCCCAATAACCTCAAGTAAATAGATATAGTGGCATATCTTCAAAATAAAAAAATATCCATTGTTTTACTGGCACCCAAAAATTAATTACAAAGCCCCCTCATCGCCCTGGTTTATGTCTCCAGAACAAATGACCCAGCGTTTGTCTATGCTTATTTCACATGATTTAATGGTTTTTAAAGGAATGTACTTCAGTGTACGTTGGATGGTAAACGTTGTTACTAAAAGTAATGAGGAAACCTATGCGCTGAGACTTCATTTAGTATAACTGCTTACGCTGTATTGCGGCATACAAGTTTTACAACTAATGTGCCATGAGAGTATGGGGACCTTGTGTTATAATGATCCCTCCCATTCCAAGACAAGCCCGCCCGTCACCTTTCTGTATTTACGGTGGAAAGCGAGCGAGAGAGGGAGACTTGATTTCACTTAGAGGACAACAGGGTTGTGAATAAATAAAAATATTGAGTTGCGTTGGGAGGCTCTACGAGGACGTAGCGGAGCACCCGAGGAATGTTACCATCATTGTGTAAACTCACATGATTGCCGAAAATCACAGGTAGCGAGAATAAAAAATCTCTGAGAACATAATTCCTCACGAACATTTTAGTAGGACCTTCTACATCAGTAAAACTGATGTAAATCTCGATAAGGGACATCTTACAATTCAAAAAAAAAATTTTAAGTGATTGCTACTAGAGTATGAAGGCTGCACATCCTGAAACTACTGATATTAAAAAACCGAGTTAAGACCGGAGAAAAAAAATTAATTTTATGTGCTCACAGAACTGAGTAAGGCTCCAGCTGACTCCAACTTCAGGATCACAATAATGGATGTATGAAGTATGATACTAACATACAATCTACAAATGGCATAGGTATCCACAACACAAGCCACCATGGATTTTTTTTTGGTTTGCCAAACCCAAGTCAGATGTCAAAGTGACCCTAGGCATTCCCTATGCTCAAGACAACCCCCAAATGCAAAACAGAAAGGTTCTTCCAAGATCCCTTGGTACATTTGACTGTCCTAACTGAGAGAAACGGTACACTGCAGAAAAAAAACTCTAGGAAACATGTTTTCCCTTGCACTGTTTCTTCACTGTCGGCAATTCAATACACATTATTTGACATGGGTAGGGATTGCATCAAAGATGCTGTGTGCCAGTATCCCAATAGGTACTACATATAGAAACAGCGGGCACAATAAAATTAGGCCCAAGCCTTTTACTACAGCTTACAATTGAGAGGTCGGTCCTATTGGAATCTGTTCAAATAACTTCCTAAGCTACTACTCCATAGCGGAGCAACTTGTAAAAACGACTAAACCGAAAAAGAATCCTAGGGAGTTCTTAGAGCTCTGAAGGGAGGTACTGGTGACACAAGACAGCAGGGCAACGAGGTAAGTAAGTGCATGAAGATAAGAAGAGAGTGTGTGATTCTGGCGAGTTACAAGAGCGAGCCTGGTTTCGGTCTATAAGTATGAACACTATATGAGCACCCTCTGCTTGAACCGGCTTGATGAAAAAGAGCACGTTTGTCATTTCACATGGAGATTTAACAAAACAACATATTACAATAGAGCACAGCCAGGCTATCACAATGTAACGTTTCTAAACTTATCATATATTGTCCATTGTTGGTTATCCCAACATCCACGCCCATGCTAGCCACCTGTATTTGGACATAGGGAACTGCCTATCTGATGTATTTGCGCGTGCTAGTTATACCCATTATGACAGCATCATGTATCTGGCTAAAGTTTCAGCAGAGTAAGCAAGTGTTTACTCTGGAGTGATATGCACTTTTGAGGATGTTACTATTTACTATCCAAACCAAGGGATGGTACATTGGTTAAGCTTAAGTGATTATTAAATGTGGCCTACATAACGTATGTATAAACCTATATGGAATAGGTTGGTTGTAGGTACTAGGACTCGTTGAGCAGTAAGTTAAGAAAGTTACAGCAGATGAATAGCAGAAAAAAGTGTTGCACTTAAAAGGAAACAGGAAAAAAAAAAAAACACGACGAACAAACAATTAATATCTTCTACAAGTGAGGGGATGATGGCTTATATATACCGTAGTGTGCCGTGGTCATCAATATCACTGCACAAGAGATATGGAATGGTAGAAAACCAAAAACGCATGTTGTATGTATCCCATAAACCATGGGACAGTGCATTGAGATATACACATTGCATTAGGAGTCCCACGACATGATCATTACAATCGGTAATCTAGTCATCTTCAGATTTGGCAAGGAAGGGCTTAGCTGATAGAATCCATGAGACTGCGGAGGAAAATTCACATGGTGTGGAAAGCATGATGAAGAACTGAGCAGTGTTTCTCCTTATCTTATGCCCCCCACTGGTAAGGCTGGAATGACTATGCTGCTTGTTTTTGCTTTCTTGAGTAGGTAAGACACCAGGTTTCAGGAAAAGGCCGAAGGGTTGTATCTGTATCGCACCACTACTTGCTTGAATCTCCAGTGAAATTACAACATCAGAGAACATGTACCGCGGAAACATGCAAGGGCTAGGATGGATAACACATTTAGTGCCTATGCCAGTCAAATTTGACTAGCGACGCGTTCTTTGTATGAGGATTTGTATTTAGTGTTTTTTGGCTTATTGTTTTGTTTTGGAGGATTGGTTTGAGGTTGGTTGTTGTGGGTTTGTGTTTTTTTATGTCTGTTTTTTCGTGTGTTGTGTTTTTACTATTTTTTTTTACCCAAAACCACACCCCCCACCCAAAAACACCCCACCGCCCCCCAGCCCCCCACCACCCCCCCCCCCCCCACTCCCACCCCCCCCCCACCCCCCCCCACAAAACAACACTTAGTCCAGTTGGGTTGATCCAGGCGTAGCCTGTTTGTTGTCAATTTTAACTGGAGCAACTTTCCCTGAATGAGATCCTTCAACGAGCAGCACAGTTGACAACGGAAAGATCGCCTTGAAAAGTTGCATATTGGAGGAAACTCTACTGTTAATATAGCAACCTGCAGGCAGACAGTTCGAGTGCATTGCTTGAACTTGACAGTTGCCGGCTACGTGGTCTGGTACTGCCGAATAGTCCGGGTAAGTTGAATTTAAACTGTGGTAGCCCCCCCGGCGCCTCAACTCTTTTATTACAGGGCTCTGATTTTACAATGCGATGTTTTCGCTCTCGTTCACATGGAGTTTGAGCTTCATTCGATCACGCTTATTCAGCACAAGCGCGCTCAGAGGCTGTGTCGCAGGTCTCGGAGCAGAGTGAAGGGCTGGCACGGCGTTCGGGTAGCACGATTCGTGTATCCGATGTAGCGACTTTCTCTCCCAGCCACTGCCTATCAGGATCTTACGGGGCATTGAGTTTGTACTCTTTCTGTAGGACCGCTCACTTTGTCGAGGAGATCGTCAATATGAACGGATCTCATCCAATTAGCTTCTTTTTAGCAGCTATTGTGCTTACTCCATTCTCTTTCCGATCTCTGTCTAACAGACCGACCTTCAGCACGCTGATTTCTACGTCTCTAGGGGCTCATCATAGCACTCGTTTTCGGTTCCTTACAGGCAAGGGCACCCATTCCGAATCTGGAATACAGTATCTCTTCTCTTTTCTATACAGAGAGGTGGTGGCTGGGTCGCTTCTCTGGCGATTTAGAGCTCAGGTGCCTCTGGCCAAAGCTATCGACCACTAAAATCATAATGGGGCACAGGCAATTGTCTGCATGGGTAAGGGGGCGGTTGTTAGATGTGACTCTGTGATCAGCAAAGGTCCACACGTAGTTTTCTGTGTTCGCCCCTCCTACCAAGGAAAACCTCTCATTGTCGTGTCAGGCAGCTGGGCGGTCTTCTAGGGTTTCTTCACTGTATATTAGCGACCAAGCGTCTCCTTTCTGTGTAATAGAATCTGATTCGTGCCAAAGCGGGTCAAAATCACGGGGCTAGCGAGCCATTGGGCACCCAGGCCCCACACCCTACCACAAGCGGATTGGTTGGAGAGTGGCCGCCATACCTATTTAATCGTTTGCGCAGGATCTACTGCTGACAGACCAGAACTTGCTGGCGCCTGTGCGCCATGTCCAGGGTTCTATTTAGATGAAGCCATAAGTAGAGTTTTGCCCACGAGCTGCCTCTTTAAGTTCCACTTTCAGTAATGTCCCCAAGAGCTGCTCAAACGCCCATGCGGCAGCTCACTCTGTCACATGATGTCCAGGGTTGCCCGAAACGAGTCCTGTTGGCCCTCATTAGTCATTATCGGGAGAGGCTGGCCTCTCCTCGGATGCTAGCGGGGGGGGTTAGGGAGTCTAGGCAGGCCGAACACCGGGCCATCCAGATAGAAGTTGTCAGTCTCGGTCCCGACGTCCAGCATTCATCTAGGGCAGAGTGGGCGTGGTGGGCGGAGTAGTAACGGCCAGGGCCAAGCGGTTGCAAGCCGTAATCACCTGGAGACCCAGGCCGCAGGGGGGGGGGAGAGAGGCTCGCTGCTGTGGCGGGTTGTTTTTTTTGCCGGTGGCCGGGGACAGGGAGGACACTGTGTGGAAGGCTGTATGTGGCTCCTTGGCCGGCACGGGACTCGGCCTCCGGCGCCGTTTGTGCTGAATGCTATATACCGCCTAGATCTTCAGAGGCGGGCGGTCTAGAGCACCAGGCGGCCACGGGCAATGTTAGCGGCCCACGGGCATCCTCTGGTTCCCGGAAGTTGACCAGGGCCACCCCTCGTCCCACGGGCGGGAGTCTCACACTGACCGTCCCGTCGACTTCTTGACTCGGGGAAGAGGCGCGTCCTCCTATGGCTTCATCGTGCAGGACGAGCCCAGCTGCTACTGATCCGCAGGGGACTTGTTATTCGACTCCCCCAGCGGCTTCTCAGCGCTGCGGACGGGATGGGCGCCCTCCCTGCTTCGGCCCGCCTTTGGCTTGCTCGCCGTACCACTGCTTGCGTCCGGGGAGCCACTAACTGTGATAGACCGGGACCTCTCCTGACGACTCAGTAGCTCGGCGATGTGGACGAGGGTTGGTCCAGGTGCAGGCGCGGCCGGCCGGAGCTGCTCTACTGAGGATTTGCGCTGAGCCGATGTAGCCAGATGCCATTACTGCCGTTACCGAGCTCAGCTTCTTTACGGCCCGATCCCGGACAGACTACTACGCCACCGGGACCGTTGGCTTTAGCGGGGAGCGACTTCTTTTCCTTTATGGGGACTTTGTGGGAAGGGTATTGTGCCTCATACACGGTCATATCGGCGCCATCTTGCAATTTTGCTCGGACGAGCCGCCCTGCTAGTCTCATTGGACATACTGGACAACACTACAATTACTATTGGACTAGAGTTTGCTGTCATTTTGCACGCAGTGGGCGGGATATGGGGGACAGCTTACGCCGTTAAACGTCCTGCCGTTTTCACAGTAACAGTAGGAGGGAGATGGTGATAGCGAAAGCGCACATGGCTGGAGGCGTTTTAGAATGCTAGGTGAGTCTAGGACGTAAGGCCTCCCTCTCATAGCAGTATATTGAAGTGTCTGAAACGTACTAGGAACGTGCCGCTCTCAACACGCCCACTGCAACAAAAATCCATTAACGAGGAACCTGATGTGAGAGGGGGAACACAGCTTTTGAAATGGGACAAAAAAAAATGAAACATGGAATAAATAGAATTGAAATCCTTGTATGAACATATCACTAAGTGTTGAATGCAAGCTTCCCAACAAGGTTGTGATTGATCCTGCTATGTACTACCGTATACAGTCTGGCAGTGTGTATGGGGAGTATCCACTCATATAACAATGTGTATAACGCACAGTTGTAATAATGGGACTATAAAACAACGCTCGGGTCACAATAACATCCACCGTATGATGCCAGTGTGGTAGCGCCCGTGCTGGTCTGAGTCGGGTACCATGAGTGTTTTGCTGCACATTGCAGCAACGCCACAAAAAGGGGAGGGGAAACAAAAAGTATAGGTGTGGGAGTAGTGTAGAAGGTCTAGTCTCAAAAAGAGTCAAAGGTATTTGCCTTACAAAACAAGTCTTGCAAATACCACCAGAGGAATAACCAGAGAGACAAAGTACACACTATACCAGGTATATACAGACCAGACGGTGGACACCAGTCACCTTGCTTCAGACCACGGTGAATGAGATGGGCGACCATCTACCGCGGACTGGAATATTCCCTGTTAGCTTATTAGGAGTATTTAAGAGTGCATTTCATTGCGTTCTCAAACTGCAAAGAAATGGCATCAGGCAAACGCAAAAAAAAAATCGGTGTTATAGTGCTTTTTTCCCATGTGTTTGCCAACTGGTGTTGTTCTGTTTTAAATAGATAGGTTTATTTAAGCAGATAACTTACAAGCAAACTGACTGCTTCTTTTATATAGCTGGTGATATAATACACATTCCAAATTAACAAGTTTACTTTATTTTTTAGCCCAAACACCTTAACCAACAAAAACCCCCCTCCACTGCAGTCCATTCCCCTATTCCCAAAACATCTGATGGAAGACAAAGTGCCCAAATGCAGACCTATCATCTCGCCTTCCTCTCATCTAATCTCAACGTTGGCTGCCCAAGTCACAGTTGCCCATCTCCTGAGAGCTCTACGTCCCCATCCCGGACTTTCCAGTGATTTACGGCCATTGGCTGTTAATACTCCTTACGTGTGTGTATTCACCAGTTTTTTTTTTTTTTACTTCCCCAAGCCTTGGTGGGATAGGTATCCCGCCAGTGTCTGGCATGGTTTTGTGGACCTGATACAATATCTTCAGTTTCTGCTACTGTTCTGCCAGGGCATCTCCAACAACACCCTCCAACAAGCAACTTTTTGATATTCATTCACACCATCCAAACTATCCACTACTCTTCAACTCCACCCCACAATTCCTCTCGCATTGGAACATGCCCAAAACATAGTAAACTCTGCCCCCCTCTGTTGAAAACATTGCAGCAATTTTCATCCTTTGATAACCTATTTCTTCATCAGGACCAGGGTAAGATTTAGGCTCTGTGAAACCGACATAATTGTGTTCGGCGTTTGTGCACATTCCAGGGTAATTTGCTAGGGGTTCTCGTATATCCTTCTCATTCCTCATAACATATGCCCCACCATCCAATTCCCTTGCTACCACCTCCGTAACGGGTCCCCTAGTATTTTATTCAGGAATTTCCCATACAGTAAAGATATAGTCTCAGCATATTTTTAGCAGGACCACTCCGGCATCCCCAATGGAGGAAAGGCGATACAACCCAACCAGTTCAAATGCACTTGCAGGCAATGCCGTTAGTTGTAGTACCGATTAAAACAATGTCTGGGGTACCCCCAAGCCCTCCTTGTCTAGTTGTTGAAAAGCGCTTCGTAGCGTTGACTCAAGATATAGCGTGACAGCAGGGCTAGGTTAATCCCCCTTGTGACTCTATTCCACTAAACCTCATCTCATCCATATACTTTATCTCTAAAACAGGATTTCCCAATAAGCGAGTATGCTTCAGTCAGGATCAATCGACCAACTGTCTATAGAGGACCCAACCTTTCTACAACCAATGTCAGGCATTGACGTGCATATTAGCAGGGCCTCCTCCCAATCGGACTGGAGTCAAGTATTCCGAAAGGCCAGTACCCAGCGGGGCACCACGCGAATCCTCTCCTTCTGAATGCCCGATCCTTCAAAAGCTGCAGTTGTGCTGGCCATATAGCTATGCCCAGGATTACGCGTACCGCCCATTCCTCCTTTTAAATTACGGGGTAATTGTTAACTTTTGATACACCTGGACAGTCGATTTGATCCCACTAGACATTTTAAATTCTCTACAACGGAACCCCAACCTATTGTACTCAGCAAAATCAGTCCAGGACAACTAGCACATAAACAGACCCAAAATCTCGACCTACTCGGTCAACTACTCACATCACCAAGCCAGGGTAACGTGACGCAGAACATCAGGAAAATAATAGCTGCACAATTGTCTTGGACAAGCAACTCTTCCCCTAACATTTATTTAACACCCCAGACAATGCCATAGTGCCAGCAGTACCCCTTTGCAGAGGGGTAAACCCAGGCATGGCCACGTGTATCAAAGTCCCGAACAGCAGCCAGTGCCAGCAGGGACAGGGGCCCTGTGGACCTGATTTAGTACGACGGGATCCACTCTTCACCTAGTTGGGGCCAAACCCCATTTCTCAACACAGCCCCACATGTGTCCGCTCACGCATATAGAGAAGCTTAGCGGCGTTTAGAGGATAACGCGCCTCATTACAATTTCTTTCACCACCTGCAGGCTTCAGAAACATCTTCTGAGGTTACATTGGTGATTGTCTCTATGTATCTTCTACCTGACCCTACAATGGTAATTAGCGTTAGCTAGACCGTGGCTAGCAATCTGTCTATCTGCAAGTGTGGAAGTGTCTGGCTACAGGAGTCAGGTAGCTGAGACATCCTTTTCCTCTTACAAAACAACAATCACTGCGGTACTGCTGCCCCCTTCAAAACTTTCTTTTAATGTCTCCACACATTGTGTGGGAAACGGAATCCCCAAATTACTTAAATGACCTCTATTGGGGCCCGCTATCCCATAGCCTTATCATTAGCGTATTACCCACCATTGTGGTAGTCTAGTTCTCTAAGGTTGGGGTCTCTATAGCTCTTCACCTCCGGCCCTATCTCCAGCTATCAATGCCCCCCTAAAATGACTTAGTTAGGGCCCCTGATGTAATCGCTTAGTAGCATAAAGCGCCTATAAACAGGTATTTCCAAGTATCTACCACACCACTCTGATCGGAAACATTGCTCTCCCTTTTTCAAAGCCCTCCCCCTCATGCAAATACTGCTCTATCAAGACCACCTGTGTTGTGTGTCAATGCACTGTTCCCATCAGCATGTGCAATAAGTTGGTTCTGGGTTCTATCCCAATAGTCTCCGTCTCCCATGTTCCCTCCCTAATATGCCCTTCCTCTGTCTCCACCACTCTTGCCTGCAGAGTCCCGCCAACCTATCTTGATCCGGTTCTGAACTTTTAAATTCTCTAGCTCAGAGACTTGTAACAAACCATTTTATCATTGCCTCCATACACCCCCTCGGCAGACGAACCTCTAAATCTCCAGGTGGTTATTCGTTCGTACGGTATTGTTCTAATCCATATATCCATCACTTGTAATACTCAAAAGGGATTCATTCTCAATTTGACGCATAGCTATACTAAGAGTAGACGTCTGATATATCCAGACCAGGCGTTGGGGGCGGGCTCTAAATGACGTTGGCGGGCCATCGCGATGGGCCAGTGAACACGTAGATCAACGGTAGGCCTGGTGCTCATATTATTTCCAGTAGAATTCGTCCTCCTGGAGTCAGTAAGATGTAACTCCTCATGTGTATTATAGGCTTATAATGGAGGGAGGTAGATATGAGAATGTAAGATGACCCTCGCTGGTCCGATAAATATATAGAGGTTCTACGTACCTAGACTCAGTAAGTAGATCTGTTCCGTTATAGATACTAGGTTGTTAACTGGAGGGGTATAAGAGAATAGATAACATAGTCTTGTCCATCATTTTATACAGAGCGGGTTCTTCTCCTGCCAGTCAAGTTTGTGAAGTAGTGTTCTGCGTAGTAATAGGCTAGATGGAGGGGGCTAACTAAGGCAGGAATATATAACGCAGCTTGGTGTCTGTAAATTTATGGAAGTTGGTTTCCTGGGCAGTAGTCCAAAAAAATTGGTAGGAAGGTATGTAGGGGCTCCACGTTTCGATGGTTTTCAGGGAGGACTTCCAAGTTCAGGCAGCAAGGATTCCAACGTGACCGCGGGTCCCAGCAAGTATAGAAACCAAAAGGAAAAAAACGATCAGCACTAGCGATAAAATGTCCTCACAGGCTTTTACTCTGTATAAAACTCCAAACTGGCGAAATCCATAGAGAAAGCAATACAGCACTGCGTCAGATGGTAGGCTACAGGCTCAAGCCTGCGCGTTCAAGCAGTTGTACGTCTTCTAGTCATGGCTGATCAGCTGTTTGTCAACTCATGTCAGTACTGTAATCTTTTTATTGCTCTTTTTCTAGGCTTTCTGTAGGAATCGGGTTAAGAACTGGGTGCAAATAAATATGCCTTGTTATTTTACCGATGGCTAGAGAAGTGTGAGGATATTAAGGTCGCGTCTGTTACTGTCATGTTAGGATAAGCTATTTACCAATATTTTAATAACACATTCAAAAGCTGAGTCAGGCGTCACTCACTCTCCAAGGCCCTGATCACATTATCGGCAATGCATTCTACAGGCTAATGTCACTGGGAAAGATTTAAATTTAAAAGTAATCAGTCGAATTCTGGCATAAATCGCTCCCATAACCCGGCTTGCTACTGTTTTTACACTATTAGTGGATGGCACTTTCGCAGCACCTTGTCCAGCACAAGGGGTTAGTGAAAAAAACTGTCAAGCCATCAACATCTACTTTTGCACACAAAATCCATAGGTGCGTGTACACATTGCATGTTAGTTGGGAGACCAAATCATCTTCCCCCCCCCACTCAGTCGTGAGACCTTAATGTTCTGCAGTTTCGAGCCTGGTGTATGTGAAATAGGCTATTGGGGGAGCCACATTTACTAAGTAAAAGTATTGCCGTGTATATGCAGAGTGTGCCCAGTTTTCAGAGATTTCATTTGCAAGCCACGTTACTTGCTGACCATGAACGTGGCGGCCCCTGTGCCCGTGCTCCGAGCGAGTGTCGACACTTCATTTTTGGGGTGCATCTTTCCTAGGGACGGCGTGTCCAACATTCTGATCTGTCGTTCGTGCTCTGCATGTTTAAACTGTAGCGCGAGGGCCACTGCGGACCAAGCAGGACCTTAGGTTGCCGAATGACAACTTTTTGCTCATGTACACAACCAATCTTAAGGACACCTTACCAGGGACCCTATATTCACTAAGAGGCAGATTGTCAAAAGACATGGCACCTGCAGTGCAAACCTTGCCTCTTGCCTTTTCTCACGCTTGCATTCCACAAGTAATTGTAGTGTTAAACTTATTCTTGCATCCTGGACAACAATCCTGGGGGGTAGTCACCAGGGGGAATGGACGTGTGGTTTGAGATGTGAAATTGTCTGAGTGCAGGCTGCTCCATCTTTGTGCTCCTTGTACAGCTTTGTCCCCTCCCCCACTGATGTCGATACACCAGGCAGTGACTCTGAGAAGGCGCACCGGAGGCGGGCTGTCCAGGAGCCACAAGGAGGTGGGGGCCCAAGCTCTGGGCGTAAGGTAAAGAGCCACAGAGTCACGCACTGTTTTTGCATGCATCCCACACCAACGTCCCACGCCCTGTACCAACCAGGTTGTCGGGGGTGCAACGGTAAGTAGTATAAAAACACATTATACTTGTATTTTGTAAAATGCTGTATAAAAAGGAAGAGCAGGCAGTTTTTTTTGCAGCTTGCAGCTTATTGGGTTTTCTGCACCTGTCTTTAGTGAAAAATGACGGATCCCTGGTGACAGGTTCCCTTTTTAAATACCCTGTTCAAGGCAGTTGCATTACCTGAAAAGAAAACATGCAAGTCGCACATAAAATGTGCTGGCTTATTAGTAATGATCTTGCCCTATATGCTAAACCAAACTATCCTTCATAGGTGGCAGCAGACTTGTGTCCAGTCGTTTTCTTTGGACACCCTGGGGGGTATATGCATATGATCATATCCGTGGCAGGGTCACCTGATAAATATGCCGCAATGAGTGCCAAAAGAACAACACCACCAAGTTCGCTTACAACAAAGAGAAGAGAGTACCCTCTTGGTCTTCTTTGGCGTTGTGAATAAGTGATCAATGTGGGGTTTAGCTGTTTATATAGAATGCTTACTGACTCAGGCTTGAAGTGGTTGCGGCAGGTGTCAGCTGTATAATCAGCAATTCAAGATGGCGTGCCCAGGTCCGAAGCTACCTGTTAGGCGTTTGTGCCGCTCAGGTTCTCCCTACACACACAGCCACTACACACACCCAGCCATATGGAGGAGCTCACGACGGTTCTACTCAGCCCTAATCGCTGATTAGTTGACCGTTTGTCTAGGTTTTAATTTACAGGTTTTCAAGAGAACTGGTGGAATGAGAAGGAAGCTTCTATGTAGGCTGCGTTGTTTCACTGAGATTTTAATATCTGCACAGATACAGCAATGCAGAGAACAGTGTGCGAGTGCCAAAGAAGAACCTCAAGTCAGACATAGAGAATAAGCAAAAACATCAACAAACTTTTATATTAGTAAATTGTCTATATTTCTGACTCGCACACTTTTATGATTAGTGCACATTTAGTTGCCTACCACTTTTTCCTTTTTCTTTTCTCAAATCAATACATAACAGTAAAACAATGAAGATATGTCCAGTTTAGCACTTACATTGCAAAACAAATCATTTCTATTGGCAATATTCCAATGAGTGTGATTCTTAACAGAGTTCCAGGAGGTCTGTATGTGCTCACAAAGCCAAAGCCTGTGCCATAGATCTGTATGTGGTGCAGCACATTTGGGGCAGTCTGTTAGGTCTCTAGAAGGTCTGATGTGAAGGCTCTATGACTCCAGAGCGGTATATATTTAGATTACAGTAAATTATTGTCATTTTGTGAGGGAATAGAATCCACTTTCTATTGTGTTCTCACACCATGTATCTTTACAAAGACCCCTATGCTTAGTACCATTCCCCGCGCACACAGATCACTTTACACTGATACATCCTGTTCAAGGCAACCTGGCAGGTTCAGAAACAATCTTCGAGGGTAATGCTGATTGTCTCTATGTATCCTACCTGACCTACCAAGGACATAGCCATTAGCTAGACCTGGCTTAGAATCTATATCTGAAGTGAGGAGTGTCACTGGCCTACAGGAGTCAGGTAGCTGAGCATCCTTTCCTCTTTAAAAAACACAATCAATGCGGTTATGCTGCCCCCTTCAAAACTTTCTTTAATGTCTCCCCCACTGTGGCAAACAGGACATCCCCAAATTACTTAAAGACCCTATTGGGAGCCCGCCTATCCCCATAGCCTTATCATTAGCTATACCCCCATTGTTGTCTCTAGTTTTCTAAAGAGATTGGGGTCTCCAATAGCTCTCTCACTCCGGCCCTATCTCAGGCATATCAATCCCCCCCTAAAAATGACTCTAGTTGGGCCCCTGTGTACTCTGCTTAGTAGCATACCGCTGCCTATAAAAGTTTTCAAGTATCCTACTACCCCCTCTTGTATCTGAAACTTTGCTACCTCATTTTTCAAGCCCCCCCTCTGCATAATACTGCTTATTCAAGAACATCCTTTTGGTGTCTGCCTGTTCCATCAGATGTGCATTAAGTTGTTTCTGGGCTTCTATCCATATGCTCTCCGTCTTCCAGTTCCTCCCTAATATGACTTCCCTCGTCTCCACCACTCTTGCCTGCAGGTCCCTGCCAACCATCTTGATCGGTTCTGAACTTTCTTAATTTCTCTCGCCAGAGCACCTTGTAAAAACATTTTCATGCATTCCCATAACACCACCCCTAGGCACCGAACCTTCATTAAATTCCAGGTATTCTTTCAGTCGGCTCTTTCTCTCTACCTCCATCACTGTAACTAAAAAGGATTCATTCTCAATGGGAACGCAGCTATAGAGTTTGAAATCCAGACATGGACGTTGGGGCGGGGCTAAAAGACGTTAGGGCCATCGGTGGGCCAGTGCAACCTGTAGATAAGGTAGCCTGGTGCGCATAAATTATTAGAATTCCTCCTCCGGAGTCAGTAATGTAATCTCTTCTGTGATTATAGGCTATAATGGAGGGAGGGGGTAATATGGAAGAATAGATGACCTGCTGGTCCATAAATTATATAGAGGTTCTAATCCTAGATTCAGTAAGTAGTCTGTTCCGTATAGAATAGGTTATAATGGAGGGGGTATAAGGAAGAATAGATAACATAGTCTTGTCCATACATTATACAGAGGTTCTCCTCCTGCAGTCAGTTATGTAGTCTCTTCTGCGTAGTATAGGCTATGATGGAGGGGCTAATAAGGAGGAATATATAACCTAGCTTGGTTCTTAAATTATATGGAAGTTGTTCTCCTGGGGTCAGTAGTCTCAAAAAAATTGTATGGAAGGTATGTAGGGCTCACACGTTTCGATGGTTTTCAGGGAGGACTTCCAGTCGAGCAGCACGGATTCCCACGTGACCAGCGGGTCCAGCAAGTATAGAAATCCAAAAGGAAAAAAATACGATCAGCACATGGATAAAAGTCACTCACCAGTGTTCACTCTGGTAAACGTCCAAACAGCGAGAATACATAGAGAAACACATACGCACTGCGGCCAGTGGTAGGTACAGGCTCAAGCCTGCGCGTTTCAAGCACGTTGTACGCTCTAGTCATGGCTGACAGATGTATGTCAACTCAATGTCAGTAATTAATCGTTTTTTGCTCTTTTCTAGGCTTTCTGTAGAAAGGGTTAAATGAGGTGAAATAAAGGTTGCCTGTTTTTCTCGATCCGGCTAGAAGTGGGCATTAAGGTCGCGGTGGTTACTCATTTAGGAAAGTATTTTACCAATATTTTACTACAACATTCAAAAGCTGAGTCAGGCGCACATACTTCTCCAAGGCCCTGCTCACATTATCGGAAATGCATTCTGGCCGCTAATGGCACAAGGGAAAGATTTAATATTAAAATGTAGAATAGAATTCTGGCATAAATCGCTCCATCAACCCGGCTTGCACTCTGTTTTCTACACTTATTAGTGGAGACACTTTCGAGCACCTTGTCCAGCAAAAGGGGTTAGTGAAAAACTGTCAAGCCCTAACATTAACAATTTTGCACAAAAATAATAGGTGGTGTAAACTTTGATGTTAAGATCTGAGAATAAATCATAATTCCACCACTATCTGTGAGCACATTAATGTTCTGAAGTTTCGAGACTAATGTACTGGACTAATAGGACTATTGGGAGCACAATTTACTACGAACAATGTATTGCCGTGTATACTGCAGAGTGTGCCAGTTTTTCAGAGTTTCAATTTGCAAGCACGTTCTTGCAGCATGAACGTGGCCCCCGCCCTCTGCCCGTGCTCCGGCAGAGTGCACTATCTTCATTTTTGGGGGCATCTGTTACATAGGACGCGTAGTAACCACCATTGTCGTTGTGACTCTGCATGTTTAAATGTAGCGCGATGGTGCCGAAACTGGAGAACCAAATGCAGGAAGGAATTAGGGTTGCATGACAAAACGTTTTTGCACTGTAACACAAAATCTTAAAGGGAACCTTTTACCAGGGACCTAATTTTCACTAAAGACAGATTGTAAAAGGACATGACACCTGCAGTGCAAACATGCCTCTCTGCCTTTTCTAAGCATTTGCATTACAATATAATTGTGTGTTATAACTTACTCTTGCATCCTGACAAACTCCTGGGGTAGTCACAGGGGATGGACTTTGGTTTGGATGTGACTTGTCTGAGCTGCAGGCTGCCTCCATCTTTGTGCTCCTGTACAGCTTTGTCCCTCCCCCACTGATGTCAGTACACCAGGCAGTGATCTCTGAGAAGGAGCAGGAGGAGGAGCTGTACAGGAGCACAAAGGTGGGGGCCAAGCTCTGAGGAGTGAGTAACAGAGACAAGTCACATGTTTTTTGAAATGCATCCAAACCAAAGTCCAGCCCCTGTGACTACTCCAGGATTTTGTCAGGGTGCAAGGTAAGTTATAAAACACAATTATATTGTATTGTAAATGCTTATAAAAGGCAGAGAGGCATTTTTGCACTGCAGCTCTATTGGGTTTCTGCATCCTGTCTTTAGTGAAAATGAGGTCCCTGGTGACAGGTTCCCTTTAACCCCTTAACGCTGAAGCCACTTTTCACCTTCCTGAAAGTCTTGTTGACATTCTTTAGCCTTAATTGTTTTCATTATGATCACAATGCCGGCGCCATCTTATAATGAAGTCTCTGTTACAATGCTTTTAGGAAAATAGGACAAGTAGAAATGACAGGATTTGATCTATCATCTAGGTTTACCTTAACAGTCCCCCCTAAATCCTGGAATTTCTCTCCGCTACTCTTAGTTTAGAAGGACCTACAGATCTGCCCATATGTGCTTCGCTCTCCTCTTCACCAGTTGGATGACAGCAGACCCCTGTTGGGTGCGCTCCCATTTAGTAGACTTTCACATATGGAAATCAAATCTCTACTCTACCTCTCCCTACTCCAGGGGCTGCTGGATTTGTTTCAGGGGTGGTTGATCTCAGAGGGATATCTTCATTATGCAAATTTAGGTAACTTGAGTAAGGGGGTCTTTGGCTTGTCTAACTACTGATACCCATGATACTTGGTGGACTTGATGAGGGGGACCACATAACACACAATAAGTGACAAGAGCAAAATCACAATCCGCAATATCACCCCCACTTAAAGGAAACCCAATCCCCCAACCACAAAGTGAAGGATATAGCGTCCACTTCTGAGTTTCTCTTTGGTTCCCTGGACAGTCCTTCAGGTGGATGGATAATGGATCCATAGGGGACGATGTCATCCGGGATGTACTTGCAACAAGCCACTCCCACCATCTTACAGACTCCTCCCTTCTCAGCAATGATCATGTCCAAAGTCATGCAGTTCTGGAAAGCATATAATTGGATATAATTCACAAATCTCTGTTGATTACAATAAAAACAGTTAACCCACCCAACATCTTTGCTCATAGCTCTCTGGGGAATAATGGACTGGACCCCCCTTGGTGCTCCCTCTGTATCTATATAAACGTTGTCATCTAGGTGCTTCTCTCAGACCTCCAGAATCCATTGAGATTCTCTACCTTTTCTTTATGTGTCTGATTAAACTTATCCCTGGGGATCACAAGGAAGGAATGCACAAATGTTATCACCGTGCACTCACCTTCCCAGCCTCTAGGCCTGACCTGACTCTCCTATCCCCACAAATCCAGTACACATCAGACACTGCTAATACAGGGTTACCTGTGCTGTCAATGTTAAAGAAGGTCACTATCTTGACTGTCTTGTTGCACCAACCGTAGGTAAAGTCTCCTACCCTGGGGGCATCCTGGTCAGCCCTATAGATACAGTGATAGTCACGGTTGGGGTGCCCCTGAGAATACAGTCAGTCAGAAGAGACCAGCTAGCAAGAAGATTAAGTAAGTTTGCAATAGAAAGCGTGAAAGCATGCTGACTTCCCTTTAGCTTTACAGACATGGCACTGGTCAGCAGGACTTGGAAAGGACCGTCGTAGCGAGGCTCCAGACTCTCTCTGGTGTGTCTTTACCACCATGTAGTCTCCAGGCTTCAGGTTATGCATCCTGAGGTCTCTGTCTGGATCTGAAAAAGGAATCAGAAACACTTTTGCCGACCTTTTCCAAGGCCTGGCTCAACTGTGTGGCATGTTCCACCTTGTTTCCTGCCATCAGCTATAGGGTCTGTGGAAAGTAGAGGCCTAGCCTGGGTGCACAGCCAAAAAGTACTTCAAAGGGGGACAATCCCATCTTTCTGTTGGGGGTGGTCCTAACTGAATAGAGGGCAGCAGGAAAGCACTCGTGCCATGGTTTCCCTGTTTCTACCATGGCCTTCCGGATCTCTAACTTAAGAGTGCCGTTTAGTCTTTTAATCTCACCACTAACTTGGGAAGGGCAAGGGGTATGCAGGGCCTGTTCTACACCCAGGAGGGACAAGGTTTCAGTCTTTACCTGTCCAGTGAAGTGGGTTCTGCGACCGGACTCTATGGTTTCTGGAAGTCCAAACCTGCAGAAAACTCTCACCAACTTCTTTGCCTCAGCTCTGGCAGTAGCCTTGGTTATGGGAAAAGCTTCTGGCCACCCTGGAAAGAGATCAATGCACACAGGTCAGCATATGACCTACACTCTTAATGAAAGTGCTGGGAAACTCCAAAGAACAAACATGCAGCAGAAGTTCTGTGACAGATGTGACCAGAACACGCCTCCCTCAACAGGGTTTGATTTGCTTAGGGAGTACAAGGTAATGGCCCTCGTTTTGAGTTGGATATCCCAGAGCACAATAGGATTTTCATAAATAAATAACAAATGGCATGGAGAAAAGCACAATTTAAAAACCAAAGCAACTTAATGTGTGGGATATGCTTACTTAGTATACTTCAATTCAAGACATGGATATTCGAGTTTTTTTAAAAGTACGGTACAATTTTTCCGTTAGTCAGCAATATAATACCGGAAACAGACGGATCGCTGCACACAGCATTGTATCAGGTGGACCTCATACCAGGGGGAGGGGAAGGAAGGTCTGGGCCACATGAAACCACTAGGTGACCTCTTTGAGCTGTGTGTAATGCATGATTTTTGACAACAAAAAACTGTCTGAATTGCAAAGCACTGATCTACAGTGATATACAGCGATGTACCTATACAGACAGAATTAACCAATGATGTCAATTGCTGCTCCACACGATCTTTGGGGACCACCCACAAGGGTGGTGATTGTGGCATCGACAAATTAAGATGTCGCAAATGTTGTTCTACACTTTGTGTTGCAATTCTGGACAACAGAGGAGGTTTAACCTTTGAGGTTGTTTGTGTACCTTAAAACGACCATATTTTTGGGAGTTAATTTAATGGACAGAGAACTATTGTACTGGCAGCAGCTGATTGCTAGGCATAAAGTGAGGACCCAAAATCAAAAAAAACTGTTTATGATTTGGTGGTTACAGAACGATTCATGTGTTCACTAGAACAAAAGCAGCTTCCATCATTGTAATTATACAGAGCTCTAAAAGAACAGTAAGTATAAATGTGTATTGAAGTGCTTTCTAAACTAGAGAAAAGGAGTTCACTTGTATTCTGTGGGTTCATCGGAAAAAAAAAAAAACAACTGTTTGGCTACCTATAGCATCTTAAAGCAATGAGATAACTAACCTATGGACAACAAAGAGTCAGTTTGTCTATATAGGACCGCAAGTAGCTGGCCCCTACAAGATACTGAACAGGCTGCACGTATTCACACAAACTAACACAACTGGCGAATGTTCCATAGCTTCTTCCTTTGTGAAAAGTCAGTTACACCCTCCTAAAGCCAAAAACATATGGGAAACTATTTAAGGGGGGCTGCCGGCATATGGCCAAAATCTCTTGAACTGCTTGCACTTTGTAGAGTGGCTCTGCACAGTACGCCACTACACTGTTAAAACCATTAGTACAGGACTAACGGGCGACATGTATCAATCTGTAACAGCACCTGAAATATCAAAGGGGGTTTTGGAGACCATTATTTAGGCAGTTTTCCCATTTGAAAAGGGAATGGACCTAGCAGGAAATAGCCCGGTGCACCAGATTTTTACATGAGATGCCACAAGAGTAGACCCAACCGATAGGATGAATTAGTACCAACTTTAAGCCTTACAACGCAATACATGGCGCAGCGCAAAGGGACGGTCTATTTCTACTCTGCACTGGCTAAAGATCATCTCATTAATACATCTCCACTAGGTAATTTTTAAAGGCAAAAATTGTCAGCAGAAATTGTCTTAATAAAACCATACTAGTTTATTAAACAGCCAAATCACCCTCAGCTCTGATTATTTCATGGACCTGTTGGGGGGCATCATCCAGAAAAAGCAACTTTGCGTGAGTGAGCAAAATGTTTGGTCGAGACAGCCCCGCCTCAGATTTCTCTCTTCAACTGTAGCTGACGATCAATAAGTGGGGCATGATAGACTCAGAAGTCACCCAGTACAGCAGAAACAATGCCAAGACTTTTACAAAGTTTACAATCTCACTTATAGAAGATTTCGGGAGGAGGGGCAGAAAAAGAACAGTGAATAATAGGGGAAGATGAAGGAGACAAGCAAACATAGACATGGGACATCAGTTCTACACCGACAATCTAAAATGTATAGCCAAACAAATTTACGAAACAGGTGAGACGCCAATGCGTCACGTAGTTACAGCAGCTGTAGGGGTCACATGATACAGCCAGCAGAGGCCTGTAGCAGCCAGGGGGTCAAGATCGAGTTCTAGTAGGTCCTAGGGAAAACGCCTTTGACTCAAACGTGGACAAAAAACATCTGAAGTTGGTTGAATAAGAATGGTACCTTAACCAACTTTTCCCCAAGAATCTAGAAGTGATGATTCATGACTTTTCTTGCAGGACAATTATATAACCCCTCAAGTTCATGGCTATTTTAAACTCATTAAAACAGAATCTATTTGCTATTTAGTCTGAAATCTTCTGTTAACAAGCGGCATACAGGTATCACTTCCTAATCCCCAGAAAACGCTGGCAGGCATGTGGAAGAATATGGGCTAGAATTTCAGAGGCCCTTAAGCAACATCAGAAAGTACCTCATTGTCTACATTTCATCTGCTTTCTAAATGGGAAAGCAACATTTTTTTTTTGAGAGCGGTTTTAAATAATTTTTACATTTGAGCCCAAATGTATCCTTACCACAGTATCACCATCTACCGACCCTGAAGCTGATTATGGGAACAGTATCGATCACATAACAGTCTCGCGTACCCAGATTATACAAATGGGCTTTAGGCTTAAACAGCACAGACATAAATATACCCAATTATCTAATTAGGTATTAGAAGCAAGGAGCCCGGGTGTGTAGGAAAGAGCCATGTATAAGCCAGGCATCCACATGACATATCTAGATCCATGATGGACGCACAGTTTGCCATCAGTCCTTGCCTCTTCAGAAAGGCAGACCCAGGAACACATTGCTATAAAAAAATGAAAAAATAAAAATAAAAGTATACACAAAGAAACTAAAAAAAAGGTTATACCATGCAATACTATAGAATGTAATACCCAATAAACCCCAATAACCTCAAGTAAATAGATATAGTGGCATATCTTCAAAATAAAAAAATATCCATTGTTTTACTGGCACCCAAAAATTAATTACAAAGCCCCCTCATCGCCCTGGTTTATGTCTCCAGAACAAATGACCCAGCGTTTGTCTATGCTTATTTCACATGATTTAATGGTTTTTAAAGGAATGTACTTCAGTGTACGTTGGATGGTAAACGTTGTTACTAAAAGTAATGAGGAAACCTATGCGCTGAGACTTCATTTAGTATAACTGCTTACGCTGTATTGCGGCATACAAGTTTTACAACTAATGTGCCATGAGAGTATGGGGACCTTGTGTTATAATGATCCCTCCCATTCCAAGACAAGCCCGCCCGTCACCTTTCTGTATTTACGGTGGAAAGCGAGCGAGAGAGGGAGACTTGATTTCACTTAGAGGACAACAGGGTTGTGAATAAATAAAAATATTGAGTTGCGTTGGGAGGCTCTACGAGGACGTAGCGGAGCACCCGAGGAATGTTACCATCATTGTGTAAACTCACATGATTGCCGAAAATCACAGGTAGCGAGAATAAAAAATCTCTGAGAACATAATTCCTCACGAACATTTTAGTAGGACCTTCTACATCAGTAAAACTGATGTAAATCTCGATAAGGGACATCTTACAATTCAAAAAAAAAATTTTAAGTGATTGCTACTAGAGTATGAAGGCTGCACATCCTGAAACTACTGATATTAAAAAACCGAGTTAAGACCGGAGAAAAAAAATTAATTTTATGTGCTCACAGAACTGAGTAAGGCTCCAGCTGACTCCAACTTCAGGATCACAATAATGGATGTATGAAGTATGATACTAACATACAATCTACAAATGGCATAGGTATCCACAACACAAGCCACCATGGATTTTTTTTTGGTTTGCCAAACCCAAGTCAGATGTCAAAGTGACCCTAGGCATTCCCTATGCTCAAGACAACCCCCAAATGCAAAACAGAAAGGTTCTTCCAAGATCCCTTGGTACATTTGACTGTCCTAACTGAGAGAAACGGTACACTGCAGAAAAAAAACTCTAGGAAACATGTTTTCCCTTGCACTGTTTCTTCACTGTCGGCAATTCAATACACATTATTTGACATGGGTAGGGATTGCATCAAAGATGCTGTGTGCCAGTATCCCAATAGGTACTACATATAGAAACAGCGGGCACAATAAAATTAGGCCCAAGCCTTTTACTACAGCTTACAATTGAGAGGTCGGTCCTATTGGAATCTGTTCAAATAACTTCCTAAGCTACTACTCCATAGCGGAGCAACTTGTAAAAACGACTAAACCGAAAAAGAATCCTAGGGAGTTCTTAGAGCTCTGAAGGGAGGTACTGGTGACACAAGACAGCAGGGCAACGAGGTAAGTAAGTGCATGAAGATAAGAAGAGAGTGTGTGATTCTGGCGAGTTACAAGAGCGAGCCTGGTTTCGGTCTATAAGTATGAACACTATATGAGCACCCTCTGCTTGAACCGGCTTGATGAAAAAGAGCACGTTTGTCATTTCACATGGAGATTTAACAAAACAACATATTACAATAGAGCACAGCCAGGCTATCACAATGTAACGTTTCTAAACTTATCATATATTGTCCATTGTTGGTTATCCCAACATCCACGCCCATGCTAGCCACCTGTATTTGGACATAGGGAACTGCCTATCTGATGTATTTGCGCGTGCTAGTTATACCCATTATGACAGCATCATGTATCTGGCTAAAGTTTCAGCAGAGTAAGCAAGTGTTTACTCTGGAGTGATATGCACTTTTGAGGATGTTACTATTTACTATCCAAACCAAGGGATGGTACATTGGTTAAGCTTAAGTGATTATTAAATGTGGCCTACATAACGTATGTATAAACCTATATGGAATAGGTTGGTTGTAGGTACTAGGACTCGTTGAGCAGTAAGTTAAGAAAGTTACAGCAGATGAATAGCAGAAAAAAGTGTTGCACTTAAAAGGAAACAGGAAAAAAAAAAAAACACGACGAACAAACAATTAATATCTTCTACAAGTGAGGGGATGATGGCTTATATATACCGTAGTGTGCCGTGGTCATCAATATCACTGCACAAGAGATATGGAATGGTAGAAAACCAAAAACGCATGTTGTATGTATCCCATAAACCATGGGACAGTGCATTGAGATATACACATTGCATTAGGAGTCCCACGACATGATCATTACAATCGGTAATCTAGTCATCTTCAGATTTGGCAAGGAAGGGCTTAGCTGATAGAATCCATGAGACTGCGGAGGAAAATTCACATGGTGTGGAAAGCATGATGAAGAACTGAGCAGTGTTTCTCCTTATCTTATGCCCCCCACTGGTAAGGCTGGAATGACTATGCTGCTTGTTTTTGCTTTCTTGAGTAGGTAAGACACCAGGTTTCAGGAAAAGGCCGAAGGGTTGTATCTGTATCGCACCACTACTTGCTTGAATCTCCAGTGAAATTACAACATCAGAGAACATGTACCGCGGAAACATGCAAGGGCTAGGATGGATAACACATTTAGTGCCTATGCCAGTCAAATTTGACTAGCGACGCGTTCTTTGTATGAGGATTTGTATTTAGTGTTTTTTGGCTTATTGTTTTGTTTTGGAGGATTGGTTTGAGGTTGGTTGTTGTGGGTTTGTGTTTTTTTATGTCTGTTTTTTCGTGTGTTGTGTTTTTACTATTTTTTTTTACCCAAAACCACACCCCCCACCCAAAAACACCCCACCGCCCCCCAGCCCCCCACCACCCCCCCCCCCCCCACTCCCACCCCCCCCCCACCCCCCCCCACAAAACAACACTTAGTCCAGTTGGGTTGATCCAGGCGTAGGCCGTTTGGTTGTCAACTTTTTAACTGAGCGACTTTCCCAATGAGATCCTTAACGAGCAGACAAGTTGGCAACGGAAAGATCGCCTTTGTAAAAAGTTGCATATTGGACGGAAACTCTACTGTTTTTACATATAAAGCCAGCACCTGGCCAGGCAGGCACAGTTTCTGAGTGCATTGGTGCTGGTGGTGAACTTGACGTACTGTTGGGCTATGGGTCATGGAGCTGCCGAACAACCGGTAAGGAATAACCTCCAGTTGATCAGCCCCCCCCCCCGGACGCTCAACTCTTTTATTACAGGGCTCTGACTTTTACATGCGATGTTGTTCGCTCTCGTTTCAATGGAGTTTGGCTCATTCGACTTCACGCTTATCAAGCAACAAGCGCGCTCAGAGGCTGCGCGCAGGTCTCGGAGCAGAGTTTGAAGGGTCTGTGCACGGCGTCGGGGTAGCACGATCGTGTATGCCTGTTGTAGCGACTTTCTCTCCCAGCCACTCCATCAGGACTTATCGGGGCTATTGCAGTTTGTCTCTTTCTAGGACCGCTCACTTTCCGAGGGAGATCGGTCACTATGACGGCTCTCATCCAATTAGCTTCTTTTTAGCAGTATTTGTTTACTCCATTCTCTTTCCGATCTCTGTCTACAGACCAACCTTCAGCACGTAGATCTAACGTCTCTAGGGGCTCATAGCACTCTGTTTTTCGGATCTTACAGGCAGGGCACCCATTCAGAATTGGAATTACAGTCTCTTTCTCTGTTTCTATACAAGAGAGGTGGTGGACTAGGGTCGCTTCTCTGGCTGTTTAGAGCCTCAGGTTGCCCTATGGGCCAAAGCTATGTCGACAATAAAATCATTAATGGGGCACCAGGCAATTGTCTGAGGTAAGGGGGCTGTAGATGTAGCTCTGTGATCAGCAAAGGTCCACACGTTAGTTTTCTGTGTTCGCCCCTCCTCCCAACGGACAACCTCTCATTTGGTTCAGGGCAGCGGGGGCATTTAGGATTGATTCATCTGATATATTAGGACCAGCTGTCCTTTCCTTGTGTAATAGATCTGATTGTGCCAAAGCGGGTCAAAATCAGGGCTAGCGAGCCATTGGCACCCAGAGCCCCACACCCTACCCCACAAAGCGATTGGTTGGAGTGCCTTGCCATAGCCTATTTAATCCCGTTTGCGCAGGATATACTTGCCAGACCAGAACATTGCACCTGGGCCATGTGCGCCATGCCAGGTTCTGCATATTAAGATGAAGCCATAAGTAGAGTTTGCCCACGAGCTGGCCCTCTTTAAGGTTCCACTTCAGTAAATTGTCCCCCAAAGCGCTCAAACGCCATGCGCAGCTCACTCTCGCACATTGATGTCCAGGTTGCCCGAAACAGAGGTCCTGTTGGCCCTCAAGTCATATCGGGAGAGGCTGGCCTGTCCTCGGATGCTAAGGCGGGGGGGGTCTAGGGAGTTCTGAGGCAGGCCGCAACACACGGGCCATCCGTAGATCAGAAGTTGTCAGTCTCGGTCCACGACGTCCAATTCATCTAAGGCAGAGGGATAGGCGCGATGGTGGGCGGAGGTAGTAACGAGGCCAAGGGCAAGCTGTTGCAAGCGGAAGTACCTGTAGACCCAGGGCCGCAGGGGGGGGGGGGAGGGGAGAGAGAGGACTCGCTGCTGTTGCGGGGTTTTGCCGGTGGCCGGGGGCAGGGGAGGACCCTGTGTGGAAAGGCTGTTGTTGGCTTCACTTGGCGGCCGGGATCGGCTCGGCGCCGGTGCTGATGGCATATACCCGCCTAGATCTTCAGAGGGCGGTCGGTCTAGAGCACCAGGCGGCCACGGGCATGATTAGCGGCCCGGGCATCCTCTGGTTCTCCGGAAGTTGAACCAGGGCCACCCCTCGTCCCACGGGCTGAGGAGATCTCACACTGACCGTCCGCGACCTTCTTGAACTCGGGGAAGAGGCGCGTCCTCTATGGCTTCATCGCTGCAGGACGAGCCCAGCTCACTGACCGCAGGGGACTTTTATTCGACTCCCAGCGGCTCTCAGCGCTGCGGACCCGGTGGGCGACTCCCTGCCTTCGGCCCGCCTTTGGGCGTTCCCGCCAGCTCCACGGCTTTGCAGTCCGGGAGCATCTAACTGTGTAGACAGGGACCTTCCCTGACGACTCAGAGCTCGGCTGCTGGACGAGGAGTCTGGTCCAGGTGCAGGCGCGGCCGGCCGGAGCTGCTTCTCTGAGGATGCCGGCGGTAGCCGATGCCGATTACTGACCGTTACCGGAGCTCAGCTTCTTTACGGCACCGATCCCGGCAGACTACATACCGCCACCGGGACCGTTTGGCTTTAGCGGGGAGCGCTCTTTTCCTTTAATGGGGACTTTGTGGGAGGGAATTACGTGGCCTCATACACGGATATCGGCGCCATCTTGCAATTTTTGCTCGGACGAGCCGCCCTCCTGTAGTCTCATTGGACATACGGACCACTACAATGACTATTGACGAGTTTGTTGTCATTTTGCACGCAGTGGGCGGGATATGGGGGACAGCTTACGCCTTAAACGTCATGTCCGTTTTACAGCTAACAGTAGGAGGGAGATGGTGATAGCGAAAAAGCGAATGGGCGGAGGCGTTTTAGAATAGAATAGGTGTAGAAGATGCGGTAGGTGACGTAAGGCCTCCCTCTCATAGTCAAGTATATTGAAAGTGGTCTGATACTACGTACTAGGACAACGTGCCGCTCTCAACACCATGCCCACACTGCACCAAAAATCCATTAACGAGAAACTGATGTAGAGGGGGAACACAGCTTTTGAAATGGGGACAAAAATTGCATGTGAATGAAATAGAATGTGAATTCCTTGTATGAACATATCACTAAGGTTGGAATGCCAAGCTTCCCAACAAGGGTTGTGATTATAACTGCTATGTACTACCGTATACAGTTATGGCAGGTGTATGGGGAGTATCCACATCATATATTACAATGTGTATAACGCACATTGTAATAAGATGGGATTCTTATAAAACACGCTCGGGTACAATAAACACTTGGCGGGAGCCCCCGATGACTGGCAGTGGGTACCAGTGAGTGTTTTGCTGCAATATGCAGCAACGCCACAAAAAGGGGGGAAACAAAAAGTATAGGGGGTTTGTGGTGACTGTAGATGTCAGAAGGTCTAGTCCTCAAAAAGGAGTCAAAGGTATTGCCTTACAAACAAGTCTTGCAAATACCACCCAGAGGAATAACCAGAAGAGATCAAAGTACACACTAATACCAGGTATATACAGACCAACGTGTGGACACCAGTCACCTTGCTTCAGACCACGGTGAATTGAGATGGAGACCATCTACGCGGACATGGAATATTCCCTGTAGCTTATTAGGGAGTATTTACAGAGTGCATGTTCATTGCGTCTCAACTGCAAAAGAGCAATGGCATCAGGCAAACGATCAAAAAAAAAAAAATCGGTGTTCATAGTGCTTTTTTCCCCATGTGTTTGCCAACTTGTTTTCTGTTTTAAATCGATTAGGCTTTATTTAAGCAGATACTTACAAGCAAACTGACTGCTTCTTTTATAATAGCTGTGATATACATACACATTACCAAATTAACAAGTTTATTTATTTTTTAGCCCAAACACCTTTAACCAACAAACACCACCCTCCAACTGACAGTCCATTCCCCTATTCCCAAAACATCAGATGAAGACAAACGTGCCCAAATGCAGACCTATATCTCGCCTTATCCTCTCACCTAATTAACAGTGGGCCCAAGGTCACACTTGCCCATATCCTGAGGCCCAGCTCTACTGTCCCCACTCCCGGACTTTCCAGGAATTTACGCCATTGCTTTAATACTCCTTACGGTGTGTGTATTCACCATTTTTTTTTTTTTTACTTCCCCAAGCCTTCGGTGGGATAGTATCCAGCCAGTTGTCTGGCATGGTTTTGTGGACCTGATACAATATCTTAGTTTCTGACTAACTGTTCTGCCAGGGATCTCCACACACCCCCAAAACAAGCAACTTTTTGATATTCAGATCACCCAATCATAAACTTAATCCACTACTCTTCAACTCCACCCACAATTCCCTCGCCATTGGACATGCCCAAAAAATATGTACAACATCTGCCCCCTCTGTGATAAACATTGCAAGCATTTTTCATCCCTTTGAATACTATTTCTTCATCAGGACCAGGGTAAGATTTAGGCTCTGTGAAACCGAAATAACTGTGATCGGCGTTTGGTGCACATTCCAGGAGATAATTTGCTAGGGGGTCTCGTATATCCTTTCATTCCTCAGTAACAATGCTCCCACCATCCAATTCCCTTGCTACCACCTCCGTAAACGGGTCCCTAGTATTTTATTCAGAATTCCCAATACAGTAAAGATATTAGTCTCGCATATTTTTAGCAGGACCACTCCGGGCCATCCACCAATGAGGAATAGAGCGACAACCTCAACCAGTCTCAAATGACGACTTGAAGGCAATGCCGTTAGTTGTAGTACCGATTTAAAACATATGTCTGGGGACCCCAAGCTCCTGTTAGTTGTTGAAAAGGACTTTAGCGTTGACTCAGATATAGCTGAAGCAGGGTAGTTAATCCCCTTGTGACTCTATTCCCCTACCTCATCCTCCATATATTTATCTCCTAAACAGGATTTCCCAATAAGCGAGTATGCTTAGTCAAGGATCAATCTGACCAACTGTCTATAGAGGGACCCACCTTCTACACCAAGTTGTCAGGCATTGACGTGCAATTTAGCCAGGGCCTCCCCCAATCGCGACTGGAGTCAAATGTATTCCGGAAAGGGCCGTATCCCAGCGGGGGCACCACGAATTCCTATCTTCTGAATGCCCGATCCTTCAAAAGCTGACATTGTGCTGGCCATATAGTATGCCCAGGATCCGTACCGCCCATTCTCCTGTTAAATTCGGGGTAATTGTAACTTTTGTACCCTGGACAGGATTGTATTCCCCTTAGACATTTAAATTCCTCTAGCAACCGGAACCCCAACCTATTGTACCTTGAGGTCAAATCAGTCCAGACAACAGCCATAAACAGACCCAAAAATCTCGTAACTCGCACTAAACCTCCACTACCAAAGCCCAGGGTAACCGTGCACGACAGAACATCAGGAAAGATAATAGCTGCAGCAATTGTCTCTAGGACAAGCAATCTTCCGCCAACATTAATTACACCCCAGAAATGCCATTAGTGCCAGCAGTACACCTTTGCAGAGGGGTAAAACCGCAGGCAGGCCACGTGTTATCAGAAGTCGAAACACGCATGCCCAAGCTAGGGGACACAGAGGTGCCCTGTGGACCTGATAGACGACCGAGGATCCCATCTTCACCGCCGCTAGGTTGGGGACCAAACCCCCACTATTCTCAACACCAGCCCCACCATGTAGTCCACTCACGCTACTAGAAAGCTTTAGCGGCGTTAGAGGACTAAACGCCGCCTCATTAACAATTTCTTCACCACCTGCAGGTTCAGAAACATCTTCTGAGGTTAAATTGGCTGAATTGTCTCTATGTATTTCATACACTGACCCCTACAATGGGACATAGCGATTAGCTAGACCTGGCTAGAATCTTTCTATCTGAAGTGAGGAAGTGTCAATGCTACAGGAGTCAGGTAGACTGAGCATCCTTTTCCTCTTACCAAAACACAAATCCAAGCGGTATGCTGCCCCCCTTCAAAACTTTCTTTATGTCTCCCACCACGTGTGAGGTAAACAGGAGACATCCCCAATTACGTTAAATGACCTCTATTGGGGCCCGCTATCCCAATAGCTCTTCTCATTAGCTATTACGCCACCAGGTTGTCTTAGTTCTCTAAAGAGATTGGGGTCTCCATAGCTCCTCTCACCTCCGGCCCTATCTCCAGGCTATCAAGCCCCCCCTAAAATGGACTCTAGTTGGGCCCCTGATGTAATCCGCTCTAGAGCATAAAGCGCCTATAAAAGTGTAGTTTCTCAAGTATCTACCACAATAACCACTCTGATTCTGAAAATTTCGCCTACCTATTTTCAAAGCCCTTCCCCCTATGATAATACTGCCTTCAAGACAGACCTGTGTTGTTGTAATGCCTGCTTCCCATCAGATGTGCAATAAGTTGTTTCTGGGGTTCTATCAATATCTATCCGGTCTCCCATGTTCCCTCCCTAATATGACCTTCCTCTGTCTCCACCACTCTTGCCTGCAGAGTCCCTGCCAACCATCTTGATCGGTTCTGAACTTCTTACAGTTCTCTAGCCAGAGAACTTGTAAAAAACCATTTTCATTGCCTCCATAAACACCACCCTAGACCGAACCTTCATTAAATTCAGAGGGTATTCGTTCAGTACGGTATTTGTTCTCTCCATACTATCCATCACTGGTATACTAAAAAGGATTTCATTCTCATGCTGTGACGCATAGCTATACTAAGAGAGAGTTGCAAATCCAGACATGGCGTTGGGGGCGGGCTACTTAAAAGACGTTGTAGGGCCATCGGATGGGCCAGTGAACACTGTAGAATAAGGTAGCCTGTGCATACATATTATTTAGTAGAATTCCGTCCTCCTGGAGTCAGTGATGTAATCTCTCGGTATTATAGGCTTATAATGGAGGGGGAGGTAGATATGGTGTAGAAGATGACCCTTCGCCTGGGTCCATAAAATATATAGAGGGTTCTAGTCCTAGTCTCGAGTAAGGTAATCGTGTTCCGTTATAGATACTAGGTGTTAACTGGAAGGGGGTCATAAGAAGAATAGATAACATAGTCTTGTCCAATACATTTTATTACAGAGGCGGGATTCTTCCCTCCTGCCAGTCAAGTTTAGGTGAAGTAGTGTTCGTGCGTAGTAATAGGCTAGATGGAGGGGCTAACTAAAGAAGGAATAATAAAACCTAGCTTGGTGTCTGTAAATTTATGGAAGTTGCGTTCTCCTGGGGCAGTAGTCCAAAAAATGGTATGAGAAGGTATTAGGGGCTCACCGTTTCGATGGTTTCTCAGGAGTGACTTCCAGTGCGGGCAGCCAAGGATATCCAACCGTGACTGAGCGGGTCCCAGCAAGTATAGAAATTCCAAAAGGAAAAAAATACGATCAGCACATGCGATAAAATGTCACTCACCAGGCTTTTACACTCTGTATAAAACTACCAAACAGCGAGAATCATAGAGAAAGCACATACAGCACTGCGGCCAGTTGGTAGGACTACAGGCTCAAGCCTGCGCGTTTCAAGCACGTTGTACGCTCTAGTCATGGCTGACTAGATGTATGTAACTCAATGTCAGTAATTAATCGTTTTATTGCTCTTTTCTAGGCTTTCTGTAGAAGACGGGTTTAGAACTTGAGGTGAGAATAAAGGTTGCCTGTTATTTCTCCGATCCGGCTAGAATGTGAGGATTAGGTCGCGGTGGTTACTGTCATGTTGGTAATAAGTATTTTACCAATAATTTTACTAACAACACTTCAAAAGCTGAGTCAGGCGTCACATGCACTTCTCCAAGGCACCTGCTCCACATTATCGGAGAGATGCATTCTAGGACCAGGCTAATGGCACAAGGGAAAGATTTAATATTAAAAGTAGAAATAGTCAATTCTGGCATAAATCGCTCCCATAAACCCGGCTCTGCTACATCGTTGTCTACACTATTAGATGGATGGCACTTATCGCAAAGCACCTTGTCCAGCAAAAGGGGTTAGTGAAAAACTGTCAAGCATCTAAAATTAACAATTTGCACAAAAATAATAGGTGCGTGTAAAAATTGATGTTAAGATATGAGAAAAAATCATAATTCCACCACTAGTCTGTGAGAATTAATGTTCTGAAGTTTCGAGACTAGGATGTATGGACTAATAGGACTATTTTGGGGGAGCCACATAGTTTACTACAGTAAAATGTATTGCCGTGTATACTGCAGAGTGTGCCCAGTTTTGTACAGAGTATTTCAATTTGCAAGCACGTTACTTGCAGACCATTGAACGTGTGCGCCCTGTGCCCGTGCTCCGGCAGAGTGCACTATCTTCATTTTTGGCGTGGCATCTGTTACATAGGACGCGTAGTAACCACCATTGTCGTTGTGACTCTGCATGTTTAAATGTAGCGCGATGGTGCCGAAACTGGAGAACCAAATGCAGGAAGGAATTAGGGTTGCATGACAAAACGTTTTTGCACTGTAACACAAAAATCTTAAAGGAACCTTACCAGGGACTAATTCACTAAAGACAGATTGTAAAAAGACATACACTGCAGTGCAACATTGCCTCTCTGCCTTTTCTAAAGCATGCTTGCCATTACAAGTTAATTGTAGTGTTATAACTTATTCTTCCATCCTGACAAAATCCTGGGGTGGTAGCACAGGGGGAATGGACGTGTGGTTGTGGAGATGTTGAAATTGCTGAGCTGCAGGCTGCCTCCATCTTGTGCTCCTGTACAGCTTTGTCCCTGCCACCACTGATGTCATACAACAAGGCAGTGACTCTGAGAAGGAGCAGGACCGGGGAGCTGTACAGGAGCACAAAGGTGGGGGACAAGCCTGGGAGTAAGTAACAGAGACAAGTCAGCAGTGTTTTTGATAAATGCATCCCAAACCAACGTCCACCCCTGTACTAATCCAGGATTTTGTCAGGGTGCAATCGGTAAGTGTATAAAACCACCATTATACTTGTATTTGTAAATCTGCAATACACTAAAAAGATAGAAGAGCAGAGCGAGTTTTTTTTGCGCGCAGCTACTATTGGGTTTCTGCAACTGTCCTTAGTGAAAATGACGGGTCCTGGTGACAGGTTCCCTTTAAATACCTGTTCAAGGCAGTTGCACCTGAAAAGAAAACATGCAACGTCTGACATAAAAATGTGTAGGGATTAGTAAATGATTTGCCCTATATGCTAAACCAAACATCCTCAGAGGCTGGCAGCAGACTCTTGTGGTCCATCTTTTCTTTGGACACGCCTGGGGGATATTTATCATATGATCATATCAGTGCAGAGGTCCTGATAAATATGCCGCAATGAGTGCAAAAAAGAAAACCACCAAGTTCGATTTAAAAAAAGAGAATACCTCTTTGGTCTTTTGGTTTGTGAATTGTGAAGTGATCAATGTGGGGTTTACTGTTATATAGAATGCCTAATGACTATGGGAGCCTTTAACAGGCTTTGAAGTGGTTGCGGCAGGTGTTTCCCTTGTCAGGCTGTATAATCCAGCAAATTCAAGTGATGGCGTGCCCTATCGTGAAAGCTAACCTGTTAGGCGTAGTGCCAGCTCATAGGTTTACTGACAACCACACAGAACTAACACACCCAGCATATGGAGAAGCGTCAGACAGGTCTACTCAGCCCTAATGCGATTATTACGTTTGTACTATGAGTTTTGTTTACAGCGGTTTAAAAGAACTGGGGAATGAGAAGGAAGCATCTCATGTACAGGCTGATCGTTGTTTCAAATGAGATTTTTAATTTATCTGCACAGATCACATGCAATGCAGAGAACAGTGTGCGAGTGCCAAAGAAGAACCTCAAGTCAGACATAGAGAATAAGCAAAAACATCAACAAAACTTTTATATTAGTAATTGTCTATATTTCTGACTCGCACACTTTTATGATTAGTGACATTTAGTTGCCTACCACTTTTTATTTTTCTTTTCTCAAATCAATAAATAAACAGTAAAACAATGAAGGTTATGTCCAATGTTTAGCACTTTACATTGCAAACCAATCATTTCTATGGTACTATTCCAATGAAGTGTGATTCTTAACAAAGTTCCGGGGTCTGTATGTGCTCACAAAGCCAAAGCCTGTGCATAGTCTGTATGGGGATGCAGCACATTGGGGGCGTCTGTAGGTCATAGAAGGTATGATGTTGAGGCTCTATGACGCTTTTGCCGGTCCAGAGGGGTATTATATTTAGACACAGTAATTATTGTCTTTTGTGAGGGAATAGAACCACTCTTTCTATTGTGTTCTCACCACCAGGTATCTTTACAAAGACCCCTATGCTTAGTACCATTCCCCGCGCACACAGATCACTTTACACTGATACATCCTGTTCAAGGCAATTGGAATGCGATCATGCTCAGTAAGTTTCTTTGTCCCAAGAACCTATAAAAACTCTCTCTGCTACCAAAATAAAGTGGAATGCTCAAACACATGAGGGTCTGAGTGGTTCACCGAGCAGCTCGTACTATACAATGATTTGGACCAACATCACATCAGAGATGGGGATATTTCCCTAACAACCTGGTGCCGAACCTGGGATTTTGGACTTTGAAGTTCTGAGAGGTGACTCTTAGATAAGCAGGCACAGTCTCCCACATTTATTCCCTGGGTACTACATCTTAGTTGTCCTCTAAAATTACAGCAATAGCCAAATACAGCTAAACACAGCTGAGCGGACTGTGGATTGCCAAAAATCTTTAGGCAATGCATTATTCTCCATACCACTGGTCTACTAATGTATGTCAAGTTGAGATGCCCCCTACAGGAGAAACATCTGAAGACTATTCCTTTGTTCTGTGGCAAGCCTGCACTTCTAATCTAGTCATGACCGGATATATTCCAGTGTGGGGGTTGGGTCTAGGTGCCACCCTGCACATGTCTCCCGCCAGTCTGGGCCTTTGTTTCCATACACTCTGCAATTCAGAGTATGGATGACAGAGTATGGAGGACAGGGGCTATGGTACAATGTAGGATGGAGGACAGTACAAGGGAGGATGGAAGACTGAGGCCACAGTACAAGGGAGGATGGAGGACAGGAGCCACAGTACAAGGGATGATGGAGGATAGTGCGCCACAATATGGAGAACAGAGGCCATAGTACAAGGAAGGATGGAGGACAGAGACCATAGTACAAGGGAGGATGGAGGACAGGGATCACAGTACAATGAAGGATGGGGGCAAAGGCCACAGTACAAGGGAGGATGGAGGATAAGGGGCCACAATAGGAGGACAGAGGCCACGTGAGGATGGAGGACTGAGGCCACAGTAGAATAGAGGACAGGGGCCACAGTATAAGGTAGGATGAAGGACAGAGGCCACAATACAAGGCAATATGGAGGACAGAGGCCACAATATGTAGGGGATGGAGGATAGAGGTCACAGTACAAGAGAGGATGGAGGACAGAAGCCACAATACAAGGGAGGATGAAGGGCAGGGACCACATTACAATGGAGGATAGATGCCACAATACAAAGGGGGGTGGAGGACAGGGGCCACAGTACAAGTGTTAGGGATTTTTATGCAGGGCCCCAACAGCCCTCTTGACTTTTGTAAGGTGAGTCCTAATTAACCCTTTCATGATTGAACATAGAGACCAAGACATACGTCAATCTCTTAGTCAAGATCTTCTACTTTAATAATGAAAATGCATAATATATATCAAACACAAGAATCATCAAAGGGGCGTGAATAGTATACTGCAAAGCTATTGGTCATCAGCAAATTCTGGGAAAAGAAAGTTAATTAATTGTGCTCAGTTCTCCGAGACCTTGTACACAGATATTGTTTATACTAATGCTGAGTAGGAGATGATAAGTGGCTCCAGAATCACAATATAATGCAGCTTCGAGGACAGAACCAGATCCCCTGGAGGCCAGTCACTCAGGGGTTACAGGCCTGCACACTCAAATCACATCACTGAGTTTCTATAGTCCATAGGTTTGTAAACAGACTGGTTTTCCAACAGGCATCATAAGTGACAAGAGCAAAATCACAATCCCCAATATCACCCCCACTTAAAGGAAACCCTTCCAATCCCCCACCCACAAAGTGCCACCTTACCCGGGTTGTGGCGGGCACAGACTATACAGGCTTTCACTAGTCTAGTGACAGGGGTAGTAATGCCGGGGCAAACCACTGGTGGTTTATGAGCACTAGCATGGCCATTTTGGATGTGTATGTGTCTGTAGGCTACTTGACTTACTGTCGGGTGCAGGGCTCCGGCCAGGCACACCCTCTCTCCTAGCATCCAGGTCCCATCAGCATCTGGGCTCCAGCTTTCCTCCACACTTCCTTCACTTCTGATGACACTCGGGCCACCAGGGACTGGAACACCTGTGGATCAAACTTTTAGCTCAGAACTCACCTCTGAGACTTCAGGACAGTCTCTGGGCTCCATCTGTGCAGCTGCCTTCGCCATCCCGTCAGCCACATACTTGCCCTTGGCTTGTGGAGTTACCAAATTGTGTGTGCTTTAACTTTTATTATCCTCACCTCTTGTGGAAGTAGGAGAGCATCCATGAGCTCTATAACCAGCGTGCCATGCTTAAAGGGGTTCCCTGCAGAGGTGAGGAAATCTCTAGCCTTCCATATGGGTTCATAGTCGTGTTTAGACCCCAGAACTATACCTTGAGTATAGATGTTCGCCCTTTTACCTTCCACCAGCTGTAGCGCTTCCCTGAGTGCCATCACTTCACCTCCTGCGCTGACCTGTGTGGAGGGAGTGGTTCTGCTTGTACTACCTCATGTGCGCCACTGACCACTGTATATCCAGTGTAGAACCGTCTGTCTTCTCCTGCAGACCTGGAGCCATCTATGAGAAAAAAACTCAACATCTGGGTTAATCACCCTTCTCTCCCCCCTCTCTGAATCCTGGAAGACTGGTGATAGAATGAAGGATTCAGAGCTGTGCACCTTATCAGTGTATCCTGGGGCATCAGGAGTGCACACTGGAGTCTGAGCTGTCTGGCCCTGGCTCACATGCTTGGGCTGTACTTGGGTGAGGACACTGTGCAAGGTATGTGGGGTTTGCACAGTAACTGAGTGATCTAGGAACTAGGATCAGCTCACTGGCCTTGCTGAGCAGATTGCTGACTGCAGCTACTGAGACATGAGGAGCTCCCCACACGACTGAGTCTAACCGGGCCTAATAGTGGGCCACTGGGGAGGCCACCACGTTCCTGGGCTAGGACACCTGTGGCCTACATACTCAGTGCAAAATAAAATAAAAGGTCTGGTTCAGTGGCATGTGCCTAGGGCCGGGGCAGACAGGACTTGCCAGCTTAAGGCTATGGAATGCATCAATTGCCTCCTGACTAAGGGCAAATGGGGAAGAGGCAATGCAGTCAGAAAGGGGCAGCATTGGGCTGGAGGCAGCAGACCTTATCCCAGGCCTGCAGGAGCTGGCCAGTCCTAGAATCATGTGAAGAGGCTTAAGGCCTCAGGACAGGGGCACATTCTGGACTGCCAGCTTTCTTTCCTCTGTCAGGTATCTGCCTGTGGCTGAGAAGCAGTGGCCTAGGAAGACCACCTTCTCCTGGCAGTACCGGAGTTTGTCTCTGGGAACTTTGCAACCCTTCTGGAACAGAAAACACATAAGGTCAATAAATGCATCCTGGCAAACAAAAACAGTAGGTCCTCCGCATACTGAAAAGGAGAACATCCAGTAAGGGGCAGTCTGCCAGTCTACTCCCTGTAGGGCCGTGGGGTATTGGCTGGGTGAGTTTTACCCCCTTTGTGGGAATCTACATCAGGTATACTGGAATACTAAACTGGTAAAGGCAAATAGGTACTGGCAATCTTCATGTAGGGGCACAGAGAGGAAAACATTTGCCAAATCAATAACAGTGAATAATATGTCACTCTCAGGGACTGCTGCCAGTTTGGGCTAGGGACCACTGGGCTTCAGTACACTCATTGGCAGCTTGGAGGTCATGGACCATGCTACATGTATCCGGCTGCTCTTTCTGAGTCTTTTCTTGACCGGGAATGGGCTAAAATCATCATCAGGCTAGCAGGGGAGTCACACATCAGTTTTACAATGAAAGGCACTAACTCTGTTTGGGGGGGCCGTTCTCGCTGACATCCTTCTCCATAACCACCCCCCTTGTCTTGCCCTGTCGGGGCCGTCTCCGCCACTCACTACAGTAATGTCTCCTCCCCGCAACGCCCACTTGGGTTGGTCGGTTGAGACTTCCGTAGATGTTGTCAGTCTCACTTTGGCGTGGTCTGTGAAACATCCTCGATTCCCTCTGTACGTCAATGTCCCTCCACCACATCTCCAGCCCAGTGTTCTATGCTACCTATAAAGTTCTGGCCAGACTCCAACGTCTCAATAAAATCCAGGTACACTTAAGATGGTTTTTAATCAAAAAGGAACAAAAGTCAGTCATAGGCTCTGTAATACAGTTGGGGGGCTCATTCTTGCTTAGTCTGTTCATGGGGTACACAGGAGGACATCACATCATACTGTATTCTTGTTCCACAATCAAATAAATTCCTTCAAGTCTTTTTTTAGATTGTCAGGGAGAAGTCTAAATGCAGCGATCTACCCCTCCCAAATGTAAATGTTCTCACTAGCCTGTAAACCACGAGATAACAGAACACAGATTCCAAGCAACTCAATATGGAGAAATTCAGTTTTCCGTGAACATCAAGGTCACTGACAGACACAGCACATGTCAGTTCTTCACAAAACAAAACGCAGCTCCAACAGCCCCCACCCTTTTGTTAACCCCGTAAATGCCAGAAAGCAGGTACCGGAGACATTGTAACACTTTTTCATAGTAATTTTTCTCTAATTGTCGGGATCAATAAATTTGAATAATACTCAAACAACCTCCATCCCTCACTCCAAGACCCCTAGCAGATGCCCCAAGCATGGTCAGCTGTTATCCTACAAAGCCCCACAACAACATTTATGGTTGCCAACAGCAATCAACTTTCAGGGACTTGAAGGGAATATAACTTAAAATGGCCGCCACTGAAAAATAAACCGACTTAAGATGGCCGCCACTGAAGAATGGTAGGGCGTGTCATCTTCTCTAACCACCAGATACAGGGGTGGAGTCTGGATTACAGGGGCCATTTTTCACTCCAAGGAAAATATAATTAAATCTCTTTTTCTCAAATTCTTTCCACATCAAAAACTTTGAAATGTCCCTTATCGCCCGTCTCTTTCTTAAACGACACTCTGAAGGATCCCTGTCACTCTGTCCTGGTCCGTCCGTCAGTCAGAGTCTCTAAGTGTCTGTTTGCAAAGTTTTCTCACTTGTACAATCATCAGATCATCTGACACATCCCAAAAAACTTTCAAACCTTCAATACTACTTCTCACTTCAAACACAAAACTACCAGCCCTTATGTCCGATCATGTCAACTTGCACTTTTCCATCAGTTCTACTGAACTCAACAACCTTCTGTCTCTGTGCATCTTTCCCCTTCATGTGGGACACAATCTTTCTTCTTGCCTGCAATGCACTTGGCTCTATTCCAATTCACTACTCATCACAAGTGTCCATAATCACAATACTGTCAAAGGAACCTGTCCCCACAGACTCAAGAGGGTCTCACAACGGATGTCGACACCTCGATTTACTGACCCCAAAGAAACTAGACACCTGAGTCTTCCACAAAGGACCCTAGACTAAGTCACTGCCTGACTGGACTGACGCTAAACTAAGTCACTGCCCTCAGACTGACCCTGCAGGTCCACAAGGGACTCTACACTAGATCACTGCCTGACTGGACTGACTCTCAGGTCACTGTCCTCAGACTGACTCTCCAAGTCGCTCTCCTTCAGACTCGACTAGTTCTTAGTCATACGAGACCGCTCAGACTCCCAAAGAAAGTCTGTAGGCAACCCTTAATGACAAAACTGTATCATTGACACTATGACAATCACAACAGAATATCTCCCACTCTAGCATTGCAGACATCTAAGGGTTACTCTTCCCGTCTCACAGCTTCAGCTAACATCACAGACTGTCTGACCATCCGTCACTGTCCAGTCTCTGTCCATCACCTTACAAAGTGGTTCTTTGCCAAAAACTATGAGCTTAGGTTACAGTGAACAACAGTGGCAAATACATAACACAGAGACAGTCTTACCCGGTCCGTCCAACCAGTGAACCAGAAGTGACATATCAAGGTAGACAATAAAAATTAATATCTTACCCTGAGAGCTCTCTGGTCAGTTCTGTTCACCGAGCCGGCGGGGACACTTCACGGAGGCTGTCTTGGTGCTGTTGTTGCTCACTCCTAAGCCCACCCAGGGACGCCAAATATTGTTAGGGATTTTTATGCAGGGCCCCAACAGCCCTCTTGACTTTTGTAAGGTGAGTCCTAATTAACCCTTTCATGATTGAACATAAGGACCAAGACATACACGTCAAAGTCTTAGTCAAGATCTTCTCCCGTTTAATAATCAAAATGCATAATATATATCAGACAGAATAGTCATCAGAGGGGTGTGAATAGTATACTGCAAAGCTATTGGACATCAGCATATTCTAGGAAAAAAAGTGAATTAATTGTGCTCAGTTCTCAGAGACCTTGTACACAGATATTGTTTATACTAGTTTGCTGAGAAGGAGATGATAAGTGGCTCCAGAATCATATTATTATGCAGCTTCGAGGACAGACTGGCTTCTCATTAAATGTCAACACTCGGGCCACCAGGGACTGGAACACCTGTGGATCAAACTTTTAGCTCAGAACTCACCGCTGAGACTTCAGGACAGTCTCTGGGCTCCATCTGTGCAGCTGCCTCCGCCATCCCGTCAGCCACATACTTGCCCTTGGCTTGTGGAGTTACCAAATTGTGTGTGCTTTTCCTTTTATTATCCCCACCTCTTGTGGAAGTAAGAGAGCGTCCATGAGCTCTATAACCAGCCATGCTTAGAGGGGGTCCCTGCAGAGGTGAGGAAATCTCTAGCCTTCCATATGGGTTCATAGTCGTGTTTAGACCCCAGAACTATACCTTGAGTATAGATGTTTGTCCTTTTACCTTTCACCAGCTGTAGCGCTTCCCTGAGTGCCATCACTTCACCTCCTGCGCTGACCTGTGTGGAGGGAGTGGTTCTGCTTGTACTACCTCATGTGCGCCACTGACCACTGTATATCCAGTGTAGAACCGTCTGTCTTCTCCTGCAGACCTGGAGCCATCTATGAGAAAATACTCAACATCTGGGTTACTCACCCTTCTCTCCCCCCCTCTGAATCCTGGAAGACTGGTGATAGAATGAAGGATTCAGAGCTGTGCACCTTATCAGTGTATCCTGGGGCATCAGGAGTGCACACTGGAGTCTGAGCTGTCTGGCCCTTGCTCAGATGCTTGGGCTGTATTTGGGTGAGGACACTGTGCAAGGTATGTGGGGTTTGCACAGTAACTGAGTGATCTAGGGTCTAGGATCAGCTCACTGGCCTTGCTGAGCAGATTGCTGGCTGCAGCTACTGACACATGCGGGAGTCTAACCGGGCCTAATAGTGGGCGACTGGGGAGGCCACCACGTTCCTGGGCTAGGACACCTGTGGCGTGACCTAGATACTCAGTGCAAAATAAAACAAAAGTTTGATCCAGTGGGATGTGCCTAGGGCCGGGGCAGACAGGATTTCTCAGCTTAGGGCTATGGAATGCATCAATTGCCTCTTGACTAAGGGAAAATGGAGAAGAGGCAATTCAATTATCAAGGGGCAACATCAGACTGGAGTCAGCAGACCTTATCCCAGGCTGCAGGAGCTGGCCAGTCCTAGAAACATGTGAAGAGGCTTAGGGCCTCAGGGCAAGGGCACATTCTGGACTACCAGCTTTCTTTCCTCTGTCAGGTGTCTGCCTGTGGCTGAGAAGCAGTGACCTAGGAAGACCACCTTCTCCTGGCAGTACTGGAGCTTATCTCTGGAAACTTTGCAACCCTTCTGGAACAGAAAACACATAAGGTCAATAAATGCATCCTGGCAAACAAAAACAGTAGGTCATCCGCATACTGAAAAGGAGAACATCCAGTAAGGGGCTAGTCTGCCAGTCTACTCCATGTAGGGCCGTGGGGTATTGGCCGGGTGAGTTTTACCCCCCTTGTGGGAGTCTACATCAGGTATACTGGAATACTGAACTGGTAAAGGCAAATAGGTACTGGCAATCTTCATGTAGGGGCACAGAGAGGAGGAGATTTGCCAAATCAATAACAGTGAATAATATGTCACTCTCAGGGACTGCTGCCAGTTTGGGCTAGGGACCACTGGGCTTCAGTACACTCATTGTCAGCTTGGAGGTCATGGACCATGCTACATGTATCCGGCTGTTCTTTCTGAGTCTTTTCTTGACCGGGAATGGGCTAAAATCATCATCGGACTAGCAGGGGAGAGTTCTACAATGAAAGGCGATCGATAACTCTGTTTGGGGGGTCCGTTCAGAAGGGGGACTGTTCTCGCTAACATCCTTGTCCGTAACCACCCCTTGTCCTGCCCTGTTGGGGCCGTCTCCGCCACTCACTACAGTAATGTCGCCTCCCCGCAACGCCCACTTGGGTTGGTCAGTTGAGACTTCCGGAGATGTTGTCAATCTCACTTCGGCGTGGTCTGTGAAACATCCTCTATTCCCTCTGTACGTCAATGTGTCAGAGTCCCTCCACCACATCTCCAGCCCAGTGTTCTGTGCTTCCTATAAAGTTCTGGCCAGACTCCAACGTCTCAATAAAATCCAGGTACACTTAAGATGGTTTTTAATCAAAAAGGAACAAAAGTCAGTCATAGGCTCTGTAATACAGTTGGGGGGCTCATTCTTGCTTAGTCTGTTCATGGGGTACACAGGAGGACATCACATCATACTGTATCCCTGTTCCACAACCAAATAAATTCCTTCAAGTCTTTTTTAGATTGTCAGGGAGAACTCTAAACGCAGCGATCTACCCCTCCCAAATGTAAATGTTCTCACTAGCCTGTAAACCACGAGATAACAGAACACAGATTCCAAGCAACTCAATATGGAGAAATTCAGTTTTCCGTGAACATCAAGGTCACTGTCGATAAGACAGACACAGCACATGTCAGTTCTTCACAAAACAAAACGCAGCTTCAACAGCCCCCACCCTTTTGTTAACCCCTTAAATGCCAGAAAGCAGGTACCGGAGACATTGTAACACTTTTTATAGTAATTTTTCTCTAATTGTCGGGATCAATAAATTTTAATAATACTCAAACAAACAACATCCCTCACTCCAAGACCCCAAGCAGGCGGCCCAAGCATGGTCAGCTGTTATCCTACAAAGCCCCACAACAGCTTTTATGGCTGCCAACAGCAATCAACTTTCAGGGACTTGAAGGGAATATAACTTAAAATGGCCGCCACTGAAAAATAAACTGACTTAAGATGGCCGCCGCTGAAGAATGGTAGGGCGTTTCATCTTCTCTAACCACCAGATACAGGGGTGGAGTCTGGATTACAGGGGCCATTTTTCTCTCCAAGGAAAATATAATAAAATCTCTTTTTCTCAAATTCTTTCCACATCAAAAACTTTGAAATGTCCCTTATCGCCTGTCTGTTTCTTCATTGGGGACGCAGAAGAATCCCAGTCACTCTGTCCTAGTCCGTCCGTCAAAGTCAGAGGCTATAAGTGTCTGTTTCCAAATCTGATCAAGTTTTCTTAGTTTCCAAATCTGATCAAGTTTTCTCACTTGTACAATCATCAGATCGTCTGACACATCCAAAACCTTCAAACCTTCAATACTTTCATTTCAACACAAAACTACCAGCCCTTATGTCCGATCATGTCAACTTGCACTTTTCCATCAGTCCTACTTAACTCAACAACCTTCTATCTCTGTGCATCTTTCCCCTCCATGTGGGACACAATCTCAGTAGCTTTTCTAGGTCCGCACCCTTGGCTTACTTTACTTTGCTTACTTCCCATCACAAATGTCTACAACTGCAACACTGCCAAACCTGTCCCCCACAGATACAACGAATCCGACACCTTGTGTGACCGACCCCAAAGAAACTAGATACCAGACTTCCACAGAGGACTCTTTACCAAGTCTCCCTTATTGACTCTTAACCAAATCAACTCTCTTTACTGAACTACTCTCTCCTTGACTCTTTACCAAGTCAACTCTCTTACTGACTCTTTACCAAGTCACTACTAGTTCTTACAGTCATCCACAAAGTCGTTCAGACTCCAAAATGAAGCTAAACGCACACTTGATCAGAGTGGGTCTCCGCTGCACGTGCACAAATTGAGCTCTATACCTCTATGGGTAACCCTATTGACACTAGTCAAACAGTACTATAGACACTATGATAATCTGACAATCACAACAAAGTATCTCCTACTTTAGTAGTGCGGACCTCTAAGGGCTACTCCCTCCCGTCCCACAGCTTCAGCTAACATCACAGACTGTCTGACCATCCGTCACTGTCAAGTCTCTGTCCATCACCTTACAAAGTGGTTCTTTGCCAAAAACTATGAGCTTAGGTTACAGTGAACAACAGTGGCAAATACATAACACAGAGACAGTCTTACCCGGTCCGTCCAACCAGTGAACCAGAAGTGACATATCAAGGTAGACAATAAAAATTAATATCTTACCCTGAGAGCGGGGGGGGCGTTCAGAAGGGGGACTGTTCTCGCTAACATCCCTGTCCGTTACCACCCCCCTTGTCCTGCCCTGTTGAGGCCGTCTCTGCCACTCACTACAGTAATGTCACCTCCCCGCATTCGAAACACGCCCACTTGGGTAAGTCGGTTGAGACTTCCGGGAAATGTTGCCAGTCACACTTTGCTGTGGTCTGTGAAACTGGTCTCTGTTTCCCTCTGGCTTTCAGTCACAATCTTATCAGTTCCTGTATACGCGAGTCTGGTAGAGATGTCTCTAGTCCGTTAACACCTTTGGTAACAACCCATTACAAAACAGATGTACACTACACTGTCAGGTCATCATCCCATGTGTCCCAAAGCTGCAAACCGTTCCCATGGGACTCTTCCATTACCGTGTGCGTCTCCGCTTTTTCTCATCCAGACATATAGGATTCTCTTAACTATCTATAAACTTCTGGACAGACTCCAACATCTCAACAAAATCCAGGTACACTTATGTTGGTTTTTTTTAATCAAAAAGGAACAAAAGTCAGTCATAGGCTCTGTAATACAGTCGGGGGCCTCATTCTTGCTTAGTCTGTTCGTGGGTTACACAGGAGGACATCACATCATACTGTATTTTTTTTTTTAGATTGTCAGGGAGAACTCTAAACGCAGCGATCTGCCCCTCCCAATCGTAAATATTCTCACTAGCCTGTAAACCACGAGATAACAGAACACAGATTCCAAGCAACTCAATATGGAGGAATTCAGTTTTCCGTCAACATCAAGTTTACTGTCTCTCTCGTAAATAAGACAGACACAGAATTCAGGCAAAGCCCTAGACTTACATGTCAGTCCTTTACAAAACAAAATGCAGCTCCAACAGCCCCCACCCTTTTTGTTAACCCCTTAAACGCCAGAAAGCAGGTACCAGATGCATTGCAACACTTTTTATAGTAATTTTTCTCTAATTGTCGGAATCAATAAATTTTAATAATACTCAAACAACCAACATCCCACACTCCAAGACCCCTAACAGACGCCCGAAACGGTGAAATATCACCAGCCGGCATTTTTTCAAACGTCTGTCAGGACGCCTCAAGCATGGTCAGCTGTTATCCTACAAAGCCCCACAACCAGCCTTTTTATGGCTGCCAACAGAGTAGAGACATAGGCAATTAACTTTCAGGGACTTGAAGGGAATAGAACTTAAAATGGCCGCCACTGAAAAATAAACTGACTTAAGATGGCCGCCACTGAAGAATGGTAGGGCGTGTCATCTTCTCTAACCACCAGATACAGGGGTGGAGTCTGGATTACAGGGGCCATTTTTCACTCCAAGGAAAATATCATAAAATCTTGCACTTTTCCATCAGTCCTACTTAACTCAACAACCTTCTGTCTCTGTGCATCTTTCCCCTTCATGTGGGAAAACAATCTCCCTTATCCCTTTGTCTGCAATGCAATGCACTTGGCTCAATTCCAATTCACTCTGCTGTGCTCTCTGTATCTACAACTACGATACCGTTACAGGGACACATCCCCAAAGATTCAGCGGATGCCAACATCTCGATTTATTGACAAACAAAGAAACTAGCTACCAGAGAATATCTCACAAAGGACGCTACACCAAGCCACTGCCTGACTAGACTGACTGTATACCAATCACTGTCTTCCAGACTGACTAAAACATGCCGCCATCCTCCACTAGTTCTCACAGCCACACGAGACCGCTCAGACTCCCGAAGAAAGTCTAGCGCTCGCCTGATCAGGGCGGGTCTCCGCAATCTGAACTCTGTCACAATCTATGGGAAAAACCAGTCCCAAACAAACAGTATCCCAGACACTATGATAATCCGACTATCACAACAGAATATCTCCCACTCTAGCATTGCAGACATCTAAGGGTTACTACTTCCCGTCTCACAGCTTCAGCTAACACCACAGACTGTCTGACCATCCGTCACTGTCCAGTCTCTGTCAATCACCTTACAAAGTGGTTCTTTGCCAAAAATTATGAGCTTAGGTTACAGTGAACAACAGTGGCAAATATATAACACAGAGACAGTCTTACCCGGTCCGTCCAACTAGTGACACAGAAGTGACATATCAAGGTAGACAACAAAAATTTGTATCTTACCCTGAGAGCTCTCTGGTCAGTTCTGTTCACCAAGCCGGCGGGGACCCTTCACGGAGGCTGTCTCGGTGTTGTTGTTGCTTACTCCTAAGCCCACCCAGAAAGGACGCCAATACTGATAGGGATATTTCATGCAGGGCCCCAACAGCCCTCTTGACTTTTGTAAGGTGAGGCCTAATTAACCATTTCATAAAACTTTGACATAAAACCAAGACACGTCAATCTCTCTGAATGTATGGCAAGATCTTCCACCGTTTAATATCTCAAAACGCATAATATCTCACAGACAGAAGAGTCATCAAAGGGGCGTGAATACTATACTGTAAAGTTATTGGTCATCAGCACATTCTGGGGAAAAAAAGTTAATTAATTGTGCTCAGTTCTCAGAGACCTTGTACACAGATATTGTTTATACTAATGCTGAGAAGGAGATGACAAGTGGCTCCAGAATCATAATATCATGCAGCATCAAGGACAGACTGGCTTCTCATTACATGTCAAAGGGTATTAGCTGACAGGCAAGCAAACAGGTTACATAAAATGAAGTTTGAATCATTAAATTAACTTGAACATGGCCGCTGTATCTAAGATGGCGGACAGTAGTCAAGATGGCGCCCGAAACCAGTGCGATCTCTTCACCAGATCCCCTGGAGGCCAGTCACTCAGGGGTTACAGGCCTGCACACTCACATCACATCACTGAGTCCCCATAGTCCATAGGTTTGTAAACAGGCAGCATCACCCTCCGCTCCGGGCACTTCTCCTGTCGTGGTTGTTACCGCCTGGACGGCCATCTGGGACATGGTGGACTTGATGAGGGGGACCACACAACACGCAATAAGTGACAAGAGCAAAATCACAATCCCCAATATCACCCCCACTTAAAGGAAACCCTTCCAATCCCCCAAAGTGTCCACCGCAGAGTTTCTCTTGAGTTCCCTGGACAGTCCTTCAATCTTTTCATGAGCATGGGTAATGGATCCATAGGGGGCGATGTCATCCAGGATGTACATGCAACAAGCCACTCCCACCATCTTACAGACTCCTCCCTTCTCAGCAAGGATCATACGGTTCTGGGAAGCATCTCCGATATAATTAACAAATCTCTGTTGATTACAATAAAAAAAAAACAGTTAACCAAATCAACATCTTTGCTCATAGCTCTCTGGGGAATAATGGACTCTAGACCTGCCCATATCTGATTGTGGGCCTTGTACTCATCTGGGACCCCCCTTGGTGCTCCCACTGTATCCATATAAACGTTGTCATCTAGGTGCTTCCCTCTTTGACCTCCAGAATCCTTAGGGATTCTCTACCTTTTCTTTATGTGTCTGATCAACCTTATCCCTGGGGATCACGAGGAAGGAATGCACAAACCTTATCACCGTACACTCACCTTCCCAGCCTCTAGGCCTGACCTGACTCTCCTATCCCCACAAATCCAGTACACATCAGACACTAATAATACAGGGTTACCTGTGCTGTCAATATTAAAAAAGGTCATTGTCTTGTTGCACCAACCGTAGGTAAAGTCTCCTACCCTGGGGGCATCCTGGTCAGCCCTATAGTTACAGTGATAGTCATGGTTGGGGTGTCCCTGAGCATACAGTCAGTCCTATAGTTACAGTGATAGTCATGGTTGGGGTGTCCCTGAGCATACAGTCAGTCAGAAGAGACCGGCTAGCAAGAAGAATAAGTAAGTTTGCAATAGAAAGCATGGAAGCGTGCTACTTCCCTCTAGCTGCACAGACGTGGCACTGGTCAGCAGGACTTGGAAAGGACCGTCGTAGCGAGGCTCCAGACTCTCTCTCTGGTGTCTCTTTACCACCACGTAGTCTCCAGGCTTCAGGTTATGCATCCTGAGGTCTCTGTCTGCATCTGAAAAAGGAATCAGAAACACTTTTGCTGACCTTTTCCAAGGCCTGGCTCAACTGTGTGGCATGTTCCACCTGGTTTCCTGCCATCAGCTATAGGGTCTGTGGGAAGTAGGGGCTTAGTCTGGGTGCACAGCCAAAAAGTACTTCAAAAGGGAACAATCCCATCTGTTGGGGGTGGTCCTAACTGAATGGTGGGCAGCAGGAAAGTACTCGCGCCATGGTTTCCCTGTTACTTCCATGGCCTCCCAGATCTCTAACTTAAGAGTGCCGTTTAGTTTTTTTAATCCCACCACTAACTTGGGAAGGGCAAGGGGTGTGCAGGGCCTGTTCTACACCCAGGAGGGACAAGGCTTTAGGTCTTTACCTGTCCAGTGAAGTGGGTTCTGCGACCGGACTCTATGGTCTCTGGAAGTCCAAACCTGCAGAAAAATCTCACTCACCAACTTCTTAGCTGCAGCTCTGGCAGTAGCCTTGGTCATGGGAGAAGCTTCTGGCCACCCTGGAAAGAGATCAATGCACACAAGCACGTATTCCTACGTACCACTTTTTGGTAGCTGAATAAAATCCATCTGCAGTCTCTGGAAGGGATACAGCAGCTTGGGTGTCACCTTCTGTGGGGTTTTTTCCACCTTACCTGGGTTGTGGCGGGCACAGACTATATAGGCTTTCACTACTCTAGTGACAGGGGTAATAACGCCCGGGGCAAACCACTGGTGGTTTATGAGCACCTAGCATGGCCATTTTGGATGTGTGTGTGTCCGTGGGCTACTTGACTTACTGTTGGGTGCAGGGCTCTGGGCAGGCACACCCTCTCTCCCAGCATCCAGGTCCCATCGGCATCTGGGCTCCAGCTTTCCTCCACACTTCCTTCACTTCTGATGACTCTCGGGCCACCAGGGACTGGAACACCTGTGGATCAAACTTTTAGCTCAGAACTCACCGCTGAGACTTCAGGACAGTCTCTGGGTTCCATCTGTGCAGCTGCCTTCTCCATCCCGTCAGCCACATACTTGCCCTTGGCTTGTGGAGTTACCAAATTGTGTATGCTTTTACTTTTACTATCCCCACCTCTTGTGGAAGTAAGAGAGCATCCATGAGCTCTTTAACCAGTGTGCCATGCTTAAAGGAGGTCCCTGCAGAGGTGAGGAAATCTCTAGCCTTCCATAAAGGTTCATAGTCGTGTTTAGACCCTAGGACTATACCTTGAGTATAGATATTTGCCCTTTTACCTTCCACCAGCTGTAGCACTTCCCTGAGGCCGTCACTTCACCTCCTGCATTGACCTGTGTGGAGGGAGTGGTTCTGCTTGTACTACCTCATGTGCACCACTGACCACTGTATATCCAGTGTAGAACCGTCTGTCTTCTCCTGCAGACCAAGAGCCATCTATGAGAAAAAACTCAACATCTGGGTTAATCACCCTTCTCTCCCCCCTTCTCTAAATCCTGGAAGACTGGCGATAGAATGAAGGATTCAGAGCTGTGCACCTTGTCAGTGTGTCCTGGGGCATCAGGAGTGCACACTGGAGTCTGAGCTGTCCGGCCTTTGCTCAGATGCTTGGGCTGTACTTGGGTGAGGACACTGTGCAAGGTATGTGGGGTTTGCACTGTAACTGAGTGATCTAGGGTCAAGGATCAGCTCACTGGCCTTGCTGAGCAGATTGCTGGCTGCAGCTACTGACACATGCGGGGCTCTCCTCACGACTGAGTCTAACTGGGCCTAAGAGTAGGTCACTGGGGAGGCCACCACGTTCCTGAGCTAAGACACCTGTGGCCTAGATACTCGGTGCAAAATAAAATAAAAGGTCTTATCCAATAGGATGTGCCTAGGGCCGGGGCAGACAGGATTTGCCAGCTTAGGGCTATGGAATGCATCAATTGCCTCCTAACTAAGGGCAAATGGGGAAGAGGCAATTCAGTCATCAAGGGGCAACATCAGGCTGGAGGCAGCAGACTTTATCCCAGGCCTGCAGGAGCTGGCCAGTCCTAGAATCATGTGAAGAGGCTTAAGGCCTCAGGGCAGGGGCACATTCTGGACTGCCAGCTTTCTTTCCTCTACCAGGTATCTGCCTGTGGCTGAGAAGCAGTGGCCTAGGAAGACCACCTTCTCCTGGCAGTACTGGAGCTTGTCTCTGGAAACCTTGCAACCCTTCTGGAACAGAAAACACATAAGGTCAATAAATGCATTCCGGCTAATCTGTAAAAATGGAAGGACAGAAACAGTAGGTTATCCGCATACGGTAAAAGGAGAACATCCAGTAAGGGGCTAGTCTGGCAGTCCACTCCCTGTAGGGCCGTGGGGTACTGGCTGGGTGAGTTTTACCCCCCCCCCCCCCCCTTGTGGGAATCTACATCAGGTATACTGGAATACTGAACTGATAAAGGCAAATAGGTACTGGCAATCTTCATGTAGGGGCACAGAGAGGAAAACATTTGCCAAATCAATAACAGTGAATAATATGTCACTCTCAGGGACTGCTGCCAGTTTGGGCTAGGGACCACTGGGCTTCAGTACACTCATTGGCAGCTTAAAGGTCATGGACCATCCTACATGCATCAGGCTGTTCTTTCTGGGTCTTTTCCTTGACCGGAAATGGGTTAAAATCATCATCGGGCTAGCAGAGGAGAGTCACACATCAGTTTTACAATGAAAGGCGATAACTCTGTTTGGGGGGGGGAAGGATGGAGGACAGAGACCATAGTACAAGGGAGGATGGAGGACAGAGATCACAGTACAATGAAGGATGGGGGCAAAGGCCACAGTACAAGGGAGGATGGAGGATAGAGGACCACAATATGGAGGACAGAGGCCACTGTGAGGATGGAAGACTGAGGCCACAGTAGAATGGAGGACAGGGGCAACAGTTCAGGGTAGGATGGAGGACAGAGGCCACAATATGTAGGGGATGGAGGATAGAGGTCACAATACAAGGGAGGATTAAGGGCAGGGGCCACATTACAATGGAGGATAGAGGCCACAATACAAAGGAGGATGGAGGACAGGGGCCACATTACAAGAGAGAATGGAGGACAGAGGCCACAGTGCAAGGGAGGATGGAGGACAGAATATAAGGGAGATGGAGGACAGAGGCCACAATATGAGGGATGAAGCAGGCCATAATACGAGGGGGTGGAGGAAATCAGCCACAATAATATGGAGGATAGATGACAGAGGGCATGATATGAGGGAGATGGAAGAAAAAGGCCACAAAATGAGGAGGATGGAGGAGAGGGGTGGAGGTAGCATTACAGATAGTTTTGTATATAAGTTTGAGGAGATAAATAAATGTCAAGGAACAAATGTAAAGAGAGGAAAGAATTAAGAGGTTTTACTATACGTTGCTGAGTTGCATTAGGGGGTATTATACAGGAAGGGAGCATTATACTATGTGGGGGCCATTAACTCCTTAAGGACGTAGCCAGTTTGTAGCTTAAGGCTCAGCCCCAGTTTTTGTATTCTGACATGTCGCTTCATATGGTTATAACTTTTGAATGCTTCTACTTATCTAAGAGATTTTGAGATTGTTTTTTCGTCACATGTTGTACTTCATTTTAGTGGTAAACGTTAAGGAAACAATAGAAAGTCCAGCTCACCTCCCTTCAAACCTCCCGGGGCTTCACCTTAAAGATCTTGAGCCCACAATATAGAACACATGATGTCCAGCACTCTCCTGGGATAAGGTTCCAAATCTTTTATTTCTTTTTAAAAACTTATCAAAATAGCAGCATACAAATGATAGCAGTAGGTTGCAGGCACACAGACCTATGCGTTTCGCTTCACAGCTTAGTCATGGTCTACCAGTATACATTTGCAATCCCTTCTTTTGAATCCTCGTGCTTCTTTTAGGGCGTGTGACCTTACCTTAAACACGGTAACTCTACAGGTGAGTACTTCACTCAACACCGAACAACATATATTTAAAAAGTAGTGTAGGCTATATACTACAGGGGGCTGGCAGGCTATATACTACAGGGGGCTGGCAGGCTATATACTACAGGGGGCTGGCAGGCTATATACAACAGGGGGCTTGCTGGCTACATACTGGGGAGGCTGTGACCAATGCATTTCCCACTCTCGGCTTATACTCGAGTCAATGGGTTTTTCCAGTATTTTGTGTTAAAATTAGGGGTCTAGGCTTATACTCAGGTTGGTTTATGCTCGAGTATATACAGTAAATCTAACACTCATGCATTTTTTCAGATTATTATCCTGCTCCAGAACCGGTATATACCTCTTTTTAATCCTTTTAATTTGATGGAACTGGTTACTATATGTTGTTACAAATTAAATAGGATTCTGTTAGTTATTAATTTCATTTTTTTTTCTTTTGTGGTAGTGTATTTAGGTTTATCTGCCAAGAGATCAAAAAATTGTATTGTATTGTATTGTATTTACTGATTCTGGAGCAGGATGATAATCTGTAAAAATGCTTGTCAGGGGGCATTAGATTTATTTCCAAAAAAGCCCCAACTAATAGGAACAGTAGTATCCCCTAGTTTGTTCAGGAGCACCCGAGAAAAGCAAGCAGACTACACGTGGCTACAGTACCCCAGGAACCAGAAATGCAATAAGAAATGCTTAGTGTGTAGCAACATTCTGGTGAGAAATTATTTTTCTTCATATGTTACAAATAAAGAATATGCAATTAGATCAACTGTAATAGTACTTTTGCAGTATACCTAATCGGAGGATAGATGACAGAGGGCATGATATGAGGGAGATGGAAGAAAAAGGCCACAAAATGAGGAGGATGGAGGAGAGGGGTGGAGGTAGCATTACAGATAGTTTTGTATATAAGTTTGAGGAGATAAATAAATGTCAAGGAACAAATGTAAAGAGAGGAAAGAATTAAGAGGTTTTACTATACGTTGCTGAGTTGCATTAGGGGGTATTATACAGGAAGGGAGCATTATACTATGTGGGGGCCATTAACTCCTTAAGGACGTAGCCAGTTTGTAGCTTAAGGCTCAGCCCCAGTTTTTGTATTCTGACATGTCGCTTCATATGGTTATAACTTTTGAATGCTTCTACTTATCTAAGAGATTTTGAGATTGTTTTTTCGTCACATGTTGTACTTCATTTTAGTGGTAAACGTTAAGGAAACAATAGAAAGTCCAGCTCACCTCCCCTCGTACTTCCCTGTGCACGGAGCTTCACATCAAAGATCTTCAGCCCACAATATAGAACAAACAATGTCCAGCACTTTCCTGGGATAAGGTTCCAAAACTTTTATTTCTTTTAAAAACGTATCAAAATAGCAGCATACAAATGATAGCAGTAGGTTGCAGGCACACAGACCTATGCGTTTCGCTTCACAGCTTAGTCATGGTCTACCAGTATACATTTGCAATCCCTTCTTTTGAATCCTCGTGCTTCTTTTAGGGCGTGTGACCTTACCTTAAACACGGTAAATCTACAGGTGAGTACTTCACTCAACACCGAACAACATATATTTAAAAAGTAGTGCAGGCTATATACTACAGGGGGCTGGCATGCTATATACTACAGGGGGCTGGCAGGCTATATACAACAGGGGGCTTGCTGGCTACATACTGGGGAGGCTGTGACCAATGCATTTCCCACTCTCGGCTTATACTCGAGTCAATGGGTTTTTCCAGTATTTTGTGTTAAAATTAGGGGTCTAGGCTTATACTCAGGTTGGTTTATGCTCGAGTATACACAGTAAATCTAACACTCATGCATTTTTTCAGATTATTATCCTGCTCCAGAACCGGTATATACCTCTTTTTAATCCTTTTAATTTGATGGAACTGGTTACTATATGTTTTTACAAATTAAATAGGATTCTGTTAGTTATTAATTTCATTTTTTTTTCTTTTGTGGTAGTGTATTTAGGTTTATCTGCCAAGAGATCAAAAAATTGTATTGTATTGTATTGTATTTACTGATTCTGGAGCAGGATAATAATCTGTAAAAATGCTTGTCAGGGGGCATTAGATTTATTTCCAAAAAAGCCCCAACTAATAGGAACATTAGTATCCCCTAGTTTGTTCAGGAGCACCCGAGAAAAGCAAGCAGACTACACGTGGCTACAGTACCCCAGGAACCAGAAATGCAATAAGAAATGCTTAGTGTGTAGCAACATTCTGGTGAGAAATTATTTTTCTTCATATGTTACAAATAAAGAATATGCAATTAGATCAACTGTAATAGTACTTTTGCAGTATACCTAATCATATGTACAAGCTGCCGAAAGCAATATGTCGGCTGCACAATTAATTTGTTAAAATCATGTATTCGCAAGCTTTATCAAATGTGAAGAACGCCAGTCTAACTAATGTATCAGCAGCCACTAAACATTTTAGAGAAGTTCATCGGGATACAAGAATGTTTACCTGACAAGTGATAGAAAAAGTAAAAAAAAACGCTAAGGGGAGGTGATCAAAGGAAAAAAATTGCTTTATAGAGAAACATATTGGGGCTTATTTACTAAGGGTCGCGGATCGCATTTTTGTCGGACTGTTCATGGATTTCAGGATTTGCGCAGCTTTGACAGGTATTTAACAGGGGTTTGCGCTGGGATTGTGTTGCATGCGTGTCGGATTGTGGCGTGGCTTTCATGCGAAAGAAATTGGGGGGCGTGCCTTCGTATGATCTGACTGATTGAACTGAGCGTGGATTTAACTTTCAAATTGTGTGGCAAGATCAAGCACTTACATGCACCATGAAGAAGGTGAACTCTGTCGGACTTGAGCGGGGAAGCGACACATGCAGGATAATCTTATTGAATTGTGGCAGAGTGCATTATCGTTGGACATTGCACTTTCGTGAAATACGCGGGACTGGGTAAGTAAATGTGCGCCATTTGATGTTTTATACTTTAGACTAGACAGCCGTTGGGTCTTAATCTCAGACAAGATCTAATACTGTGTTATTACTAACAATGTAGAGCTGAAAGACAGTTAGACGAGAACTATTTTTGTTTATAATGTAGTTATTTGTGATACGTGAGGCTATATGATAGAGATATTTGTCTTGTTTCTTTGTGGGTAAAACTGGAAATTATGTTACTATATTTCTTCCTTCTCTGTACGTCAGTGTGCTAATACTATCATATCGACCGTTTAAACAAGATGTTATTTTAATCGCATATATAACTTTTTAAATATGATATGTTATTCGGTGTTGAGTGAGGTACTCACCTGTAGAGTTACCGTGTTTAAGGTAAGGTCACACGCCCTAAAAGAAGCACGAGGATTCAAAAGAAGGGATTGCAAGTATACACTGGTAGACCATGACTAAGCTGTGAAGCGAAATGTGGAGATCTTTATGCCTGAAACTTACTGCTATCATTTGTATGATGCTGTTTTGATACTTTTTAAAAAAGAAATAAAAGATTTGGAACCTTATCCCAGGAGAGTCCTGGACATTGTTTGCTCTATATAGTGGTAAATGTTGGCTTATACATTTTAAGTTTATTTATAAAAAAAATTTCAAAATTATGAATTTTTTTGAAAAAATGTTAAAGTTTTAAAGTAGCTCCTTTCCAGGCAGATAGTTTTACCACCTAAATTTGTTTCTGAATAACATTCCCTATTTGTCTGCTTTACGTTTTCATAATTTTTGAAATGTCTGGATAATGTATTTTGATCTCACGCGGCTTACATATCAAACATCGGTTTTCTGTATTTTTGAGATTTCAGAATTAACCTTGTTAGGGATCATAATTGTTTTTAATTAAATTTAAAACATATAATATTAGAAACCCCCGATATATCAACCCATTTTCAAATCTGTACCCCTCAAACTATCTGAAACAACTTTTAAGAAGATTGTTAACCCCATAAGATTGTCATAGTAATTAAATCAAAATGGAGGGTAAATTTAGAATGGTCAGATTTTATCGGTAATATTTTAATTTAGCCCTAAATTTTACACATTCAAAAAAAAAAGTGAAAACCTATCATAACATTTGATATGCAATTTCTCCCGAGTACGGATACACCCGTAGACACTTTTTGTTGTAGGGGCGTGCAGCAAGGCACAGAAGGGTAGGAAGGCCATGCATGAGCCAGTTTTGCTTTATAGATAATGGTCTCTGTGGTTGTGGAATCTACACAGGGGACTCTCCTGGCTCGAGAATTGTTGTCTTACAGAGATTTTGTAGATTCACAGCTGGAATCATGTCAGGCGGTCCCACAATCCGGAGATTGTTCCTCCAGGACCAGTTTTCTAGGTCCTCCATTTTATCCATGTGGGCTTGAGTGAGATGTTCCATATTTTGCAGTTTGCCTGCTGCCACTGCTGCATCATCCCCTATTGCAGATATGCAGATATCCATTGCTCTGCTGCCTCTAGTTGGGCTACCTGTTGCTTCACTTCACCCTGGATCTTGGTTAGTGTGGCCTGGATTGTGGCAATCAGAGAGGAGGTGAGTTCCAGAACCAAGAACCTCACCACTTCTATAGCTACCCACCCATAATCAATGCCCTGAATCTTCTCATCATCCACGGAGCAGGCTGGGTCCCTTTGTGTGGCGTTCTGCAAGTCTTATTCTATGGCTTGAGCTTAGGCTGCAACACACGTCTGGTGGCGCCATCTTAAAGAGCCTGGCTGCTGATGAGACGTGGTATGTTCCATAGATTTCCTGCTGCACAGTATCACAGGTGCTCCTGCGAACCTCTGTGTGACCACAACTCATTGCAGAAGCTGCTTACCCGTTTGCGCTCCAGTGTCGGCTCCTGTGGTCCGGAGTGTGTGTTCTCATCCCCACTGATGCGCACTTGGGCACGCTCAGTGAAATTTAAAAGGGGAAGGGTGCCACTAATTGGCACTGGCTGGCCACTGCCTTGCTATATAGACTGCCACTTCCTATGACCCCTGCCAGATCTTTGTGCCTTGTTACCTTTGAGAAAGCGTGTTATTGAGTCTCTTGTGATTTACCAGTTGTGACTTGTGCTTTGTTTCTTGACCTCGATTCTCTGCCGCCAACCTTGACCTTCTGCTACGTTCCTGACTCCTAGCCTCTGCCACCTGTCCTGACCTCCCACCTGACTACGACTCTGATTGTGCCTGCCGTTTCTGTTCCTCGCCTTGGCCACTATCTCAAGCAAGTCGCGCCTGTGGAGCAATCTGGTGGTATCCCGCCACAGCAAGTCCAAGCCGCTTTGCAGCGGGCTCTGGTGGTTTCAACACCTCCGATCCTGACACACAGCAGTAAATATTGTTGCATTTAGTGCCTTTGATAGCTGTAGGTTACTAGCACTCACTTTCTGGGGTGATCAGTAGTTACAATCTGAGGAAAATCAGCCAATGAGAGCCTGCACCCATCGGGTTGAACCCTCTTTCTATACTGTGCCGCCCACCCACTTTCTGTTAATACCAGGTATTTTAATCCTTACAGTCTAAGAGATAATTCGATATGAGCGAACATACTCGTCCGAGCTTGATGCTCATTCAAGCATTAGTGTACTCGAAACTGCTCGAAATTGTTCGGACGAGTATTTCGCCAGCTCGAGAAAATTGCATCTCCCGTCGTTTTGATTTTTGGTGGCCAGAAACAGAGCCAATCACAAGCCAGGAGACTCTGCAGCACACCCAGCATCACGTGGGACACTTACATGTCGATAGCAGTGGTCGGCTGGCCTGATCAGGTGACCCTGGAATATACTAGCCTCTGCCCGTGGTGCTCGGATCATTCTCTGCCTGGATGCCGTTAGGGATAGAGCTGCTGCTGGTCAGGGATAGTGTTAGGGTGTTCTATTAGATTAGTGTTAGGCAGGAGTGATTCTACAAGAACCCAACAGCCCTTGTTAGGGCTACAATAGTGTTGTTTTATTTTTTTTATTTGCTTGTGGCTGGGCTTGCTGGCACTAGTAGTGCAGCTACTACCATATTGTGACGAATTTGCAGGGAGACTTGCGAACGTTATTTTTGGCTCTTAGTGACATACAATTTATTGGGGGTTTGATTGAATTAGGCACAGTCTTTTTTTTTTTTCAAAAGTGAAAGTCACAGCACAAAATCCTTTTGTGTGGTGCAAATGCAATTTCATCTATCTTAGTCTACCTGCTACTGTTTATCAAGCTAGTCTCCAGAAATCCCAATCCACATTCTCTCTGTGGTGAAGCGTACTGTACGTCACGTGTGGTGTATCAAATATGGTCTTTTGTTCACATCACCGTGACATCACCGGGACATTTAAAAAAAATTGTCTGTGTTGGTTAGAAACTAGCCATAGCAATCATCTTCTGAGGTTGCTGTCTGATTTCTTCTGCACGTTTTGTTCTTCTATGAATCCAAAAAAAACAAACAAAAAAAAAATTACCAAAAAAAATTACAGTTTATATTTCTCTTTTGTCTATAAAATAGACTTTTATTTGGAAAATGTTGAACCCGAGGGCTAAGGGTAGAGGAACGAGGGCATCCAATTACTGCAGGGGTCAGAGGCCGTGTTCCTGGGCGGGGTGAGACACTACCTGCTGGTGAGGGAGCAGGGGAACGCCGCAGAGCTACACTCCCTAGCCTCATGTCTCAAGTTACTGGAACTCGTGGTAGAGCACTGTTGAGGCCACAACAGTGCGAACAGGTGATGTCGTGGATTGCGGACAATGCTTCAAGTCATTTGTCCACCAGTCAGTCTTCCATGTCCACCGATGTTACCCAAGTGAACACTCCTCTAGCTCCTCCACCTCAACCTCCTTCCCTCCAGTTTGCCCCCTCCCAGGAAAATTTGGAATTTGAGCCGGCATACTCTGAGGAACTGTTTTCTGGACCCTTCCTACAGTCACAAACCACTTCTCAGGTTGCTGCTGAGCTCTTTCCTGATGCCCAGGTTTTCCAACGGTCGCAGTCTGTGAGTGATGATGACATTCTTGACGTAGTGGAAGTGTGTAAAGAGTTGTCGGATGATAAGGAGACACAGTTGTCAGATAGTGGTGAAGTTGTTGTCAGGGCAGGAAGTCCGAGGGGGGAGCAGACTGAGGGATCGAAGGATGATGAGGAGACCCAAGCTGGGTTGATAGGTTGGGAGAAGACAGTGCTTCTGAGACGGAGGCGAGTCCTATACCAGAACAGGTTGGAAGAGGCAGTGGTGGGGCCAGACGGAGAGGCAGGGACAGAGCTAGAGCATCATCGCCAAATGTTTCATGTAGTGAAGCTCCCGTGGCGAGCGCTAGATTTACTAAAGACTGGAGGTACTTTAAAGAAACAGCGGATGACCGACGGACTGTGGTGTGCAACCTGTGCCACACCAGGATCAGCTGGTGTTCCACCACTACTAGCTTAACCACCACCAGTATGCGCAGGCATATGAGTGCTAAACACCCCACTCAATGGAACCAAGGCCGTTCACCTCCGGCCAGGCCCACCACTGCTCCTTCCCCTGTGACATTTACTGCCTCTGCTAGTCAGCCCCCTGCCCAGGACCCCGACACAAACATCTCCCGCTCGAAAACCACACCTGCGCCTCCACGATACTCCACAGCGTCCACCAATGTCTCCATGCGCAGCATTCAGCTGTTTATACCCCAGATGCTGGAGCGCAAGTGGAAATACAGTTCCATACGTCCAAGCCCTCAACTTCCACATCTCCAAATTACTGAGCCTGGAGATGCTGCCCTACAGGCTGGTAGAGCCCGAGGCCTTTCGCAAATTCATGGCGGCAGCCGCCCCTCGGTATTCGGTCCCCAGGAGCCTCTAATTTTCCCGATGTGCCGTCCCAGTCCTGCACCAGCACGTGTCAGACAACATCATCCGTGGCCTGACCAACGCCGTTTCTGACAAGGTCCACCTAACCACGGACACGTGGACCTTTACGTTTTCATAATTTTTGAAATGTCTGGATAATGTATTTTGATGTCACGTGGCTTACATATCAAACATCGGTTTTCTGTATTTTTGAGATTTCAGAATTAACCTTGTTAGGGATCATTATTGTTTTTAATTAAATTTAAAACATATAGGGGGTCATTTACTAAAGGCCCGATTCGCGTTTTCCCGACGTGTTACGCGAATATTTCCGATTTGCGCCGATTGTACCTGAATTGCCCCGGGATTGTGGCGCACGCGATCGGATTGTGGCGCATCGGCGCCGGCATGCGCGCGACGGAAATCGGGGGGCGTGGCCGAACGAAAACCCGACGTATTCGGAAAAACCGCCGCATTTAAAAACCGAAAAAGTGTCGCTTGGGGAGCGCTTACCTTCACTTGGTCCGAGGTGGTGAATTCCGGCGCGATGAGATGACTTTCAGCGCAGCAGCGCCACCTGGTGGACGGCGGAAGAACTACATTCATAAATCCCGGCCGGACCCGAATGCAGAGCAGAGAACGCGCCGCTGGATCGCGACTGGACCGGGTAAGTAAATGTGCCCCATAATATTAGAAACCCCCTATATATCAACCCATTTTCAAATCTGTACCCCTCAAACTATCTGAAACAACTTTTAAGAAGATTGTTAACCCCATAAGATTGTCATAGTAATTAAATCAAAATGGAGGGTAAATTTAGAATGGTCAGATTTTGTCGGTAATATTTTAATTTAGCCCTAAAATTTACACATTCAAAAAAAAAAAAGTGAAAACCCATCATAACATTTGATATGCAATTTCTCCCAGGTACGGATACACCCGTAGACGCTTTTTGTTGTAGGGGCGTGCAGCAAGGCACAGAAAGGAAGGAAGGCCATGCATGAGCCAGTTTTGCTTTATAGATAATGGTCTCTGTGGTTGTGGAATCTACACAGGGGACTCTCCTGGCTCGAGAATTGTTGTTTTACAGAGATTTTGTAGATTTACAGCTGAATTCATGTCAGGCGGTCCCACAATCCGGAGATTGTTCCTCCAGGACCAGTTTTCTAGGTCCTCCATTTTATCCATGTGGACTTGAGTGAGATGTTCCATATTTCGCAGTTTGCCTGCTGCCACTGCTGCATCATCCCCTATTGCAGATATGCAGATATCCATTGCTCTGCTGCCTCTAGTTGGGCTACCTGTTGCTTCACTTCACCCTGGATCTTGGTTAGTGTGGCCTGGATTGTGGCAATCAGAGAGGAGGTGAGTTCCAGAGCCAAGAACCTCACCACTTCTATAGCTACCCACCCATAATCAATGCCCTGAATCTTCTCATCATCCATGGAGCAGGCTGGGTCCCTTTGTGTGGCGTTCTGCAAGTCTTATTCTATGGCTTGAGCTTAGGCTGCAACACACGTCTGGTGGCGCCATCTTAAAGAGCCTGGCTGCTGATGAGACGTGGTATGTTCCATAGATTTCCTGCTGCACAGTATCACAGGTGCTCCTACGACCCTCTGTGTGGCCACAACTCATTGCAGAAGCTGCTTACCCGTCGGCTCCTGTGGTCCGGAGTGTGTGTTCTCATCCCCCCTGTTGCGCACTTGCGCACGCTCAGTGAAATTTAAAAGGGGAAGGGTGCCACTAATTGGCACTGGCTGGCCACTGCCTTGCTATATAGACTGCCACTTCCTATGACCCCTGCCAGATCTTTGTGCCTTGTTACCTTTGAGAAAGCGTGTTATTGAGACTCTTGTGATTTACCAGTTGTGACTTGTGCTTTGTTTCTTGACCTCGATTCTCTGCCGCCAACCTTGACCTTCTGCTACGTTCCTGACTCCTAGCCTCTGCCGCCTGTCCTGACCTCCCACCTGACTACGACTCTGATTGTGCCTGCCGTTTCTGTTCCTCGCCTTGGCCACTATCTCATTACAGTTTATATTTCTCTTTTGTCTATAAAATAGACTTTTATTTGGAAAATGTTGAACCCGAGGGCTAAGGGTAGAGGACGAGGGCATCCAATTACTGCAGGGGTCAGAGGCCGTGTTCCTGGGCGGGGTGAGACACTACCTGCTGGTGAGGGAGCAGGGGAACGCCGCAGAGCTACACTCCCTAGCCTCATGTCTCAAGTTACTGGAACTCGTGGTAGAGCACTGTTGAGGCCACAACAGTGCGAACAGGTGATGTCGTGGATTGCGGACAATGCTTCAAGTCATTTGTCCACCAGTCAATCTTCCATGTCCACCGATGTTACCCAAGTGAGCACTCCTCTAGCTCCTCCACCTCAACCTCCTTCCCTCCAGTTTGCCCCCTCCCAGGAAAATTTGGAATTTGATCCGGCATACTCTGAGGAACTGTTTTCTGGACCCTTCCTACAGTCACAAGCCACTTCTCAGGTTGCTGCTGAGCTCTTTCCTGATGCCCAGGTTTTCCAACGGTCGCAGTCTGTGATTGATGATGACATTCTTGACGTAGTGGAAGAAGTGTGTAAAGAGTTGTCGGATGATAAGGAGACACAGTTGTCAGACAGTGGTGAAGTTGTTGTCAGGGCAGGAAGTCCGAGGGGGGAGCAGACTGAGGGATCGAAGGATGATGAGGTGACAGACCCAAGCTGGGTTGATAGGTTGGGAGAAGACAGTGCTTCTGAGACGGAGGCGAGTCCTATACCAGAACAGGTTGGAAGAGGCAGTGGTGGGGCCAGACGGAGAGGCAGGGACAGAGCTAGAGCATCATCGCCAAATGTTTCATGTAGTGAAGCTCCCGTGGCGAGCGCTAGATTTACTCAAGACTGGAGGTACTTTAAAGAAACAGCGGATGACCGACGGACTGTGGTGTGCAACCTGTGCCACACCAGGATCAGCTGGGGTTCCACCACTACTAGCTTAACCACCACCAGTATGCGCAGGCATATGAGTGCTAAACACCCCACTCAATGGAACCAAGGCCGTTCACCTCCGGCCGGGCCCACCACTGCTCCTTCATCTGTGACATTTACTGCCTCTGCTAGTCAGCCCCCTGCCCAGGACCCCGGCACAAACATCTCCCGCTCGAAAACCACACCTGCGCCTCCACGATACTCCACAGTGTCCACCAATGTCCCCATGCGCAGCATTCAGCTATCTATACCCCAGACGCTGGAGCGCAAGTGGAAATACAGTTCCATACGTCCAAGCCCTCAACTTCCACATCTCCAAATTACTGAGCCTGGAGATGCTGCCCTATAGGCTGGTAGAGCCCGAGGCCTTTCGCAAACGAGCCGCCCCTCGGTATTCGGTCCCCAGGAGCCTCTAATTTTCCCGATGTGCCGTCCCAGTCCTGCACCAGCACGTGTCAGACAACATCATCCGTGGCCTGACCAACGCCGTTTCTGACAAGGTCCACCTAACCACGGACACGTGGACGAGTGCTGCCAGGCAGGGCCACTATTTATTGCTGCCGGCACATTGGGTTAACTTGGTGGAGGCTGGGACCGAGTCTGACCCTGGGGCCTCTCATATACTGCCGATGCCGAGGATTGCGAGGCCTACCTCGGTCACGGTCTCTCAGGCCTACTATGCCTCCTCCTCCTCCCACCCCTCCTCCACCTCCGAATTACCATCCGTGGCATGGCGCCATCAGTCGGTAGCTCTAGGTGGTGCGATAGCAGCTGAGCCTAGGCGATAAAAGGCACACAGGGCATCAGAGCTATTACAGGGCATCAGGACGCAGACTGATCTGTGGCTGGCACCGCTGAACCTGAAGCCAGACATGGTTGTGTGTGACAACGGCCGTAACCTGGTGGCGGCTCTGCAACTCGGGAGACTGACACATGTGCCATGCCTGGCCCATGTGTTCAATCTGATAGTTCAGTGGTTCCTCAAGACATACCCCAATCTGTCTGATTTGCTCACGGAGGTGCGCCGCATCTGTGCGCATTTCAGAAAGTCGACCACAGATGCTGCCACTCTCAGGGCAGCGCAGCGCCGCCTCCAACTGCCCGATCACCGACTGTTTTACGACATGCTCACGAGATGGAATTCCACATTAACCATGTTATCCAGAGTTTACATACGCAGCACAGAGTGATTGTAGATGTTACAGTGTCAACTTCACCAAGAACTGGTAGTCAGGTCAGTCAGCTTCCTCAAATCTACAATGAGGAGTGGACGGGGATGTCTGATATCTGTCAGGTGCTGAGTAACTTTAAGGAGTCAACACAGATGGTCAGTGGCGATGCCCCCATCATCAGCCTCACCATCCCGCTGCTTGGCCTGTTGAAAAACTCTCTGGTCAGCATGAAGTCGGAAGACGGGGGAAGAAGATTCCCTTGTTGATAGCCAGAGCACCCTCCGGTCTGTTTCTCAGCGCGTATCGGAGGAGGTGAAGGAGGATGAGGAGGAAGAGGAGGAGAATGTCGGCGAGACAGAAGAGGGGACCATTGCTCAGTCCTTCACTGTTCAGTGTGTATGGGCAGAAGAAGAGGAGTTGGAGGAGGAGGAGAAAATGGAGAGTCAGGCCAGTGAGGGGAGTGAATTCTTGTCCGTTGGGACTCTGGTGCATATGGCAGATTTCATGCTAGGCTGCCTATCCCGTGACCCTCACGTTCAAAAGAATTTTTTCCAGCACCGATTACTGGGTATTCACTCTCCTGGACCCACGGTACAAGCAAAGTCTTTCCACTCTCTTCCCTGTAGAGGAAAGGAGTGTGAGAATGCATAAATACCAGCAGGCCCTGGTGCACAAGCTGAAACAGTCTTTCCCATCTGACACCGCTAGCGGCAGAGGGCGTACTTCTGCGGGACAACTAGCAAGGGAGAATAGGCGAGCAGGCAGCTTGTCCAGCACTGGCAGGGCTACGCTTCATAAGGCCTTTGCCAGTTTTATGTCACCCCAGCAAGACCTTGTCACCTGTTCCCAGTCTCGGCAGAGTAGGGGTGATCTTTACAGAAAGATGGTGAGG
>CM033642.1:183749696-183760851 GCA_019512145.1 Engystomops pustulosus | reverse complement strand
TGCACAAGCTGAAACAGTCTTTCCCATCTGACACCGCTAGCGGCAGAGGGCGTACTTCTATGGGACAACTAGCAAGGGAGAATAGGCGAGCAGGCAGCTTGTCCAGCACTGGCAGGGCTACGCTTCATAAGGCCTTTGCCAGTTTTATGTCACCCCAGCAAGACATTGTCACCTGTTCCCAGTCTTGGCAGAGTAGGGGTGATCTTTACAGAAAGATGGTGAGGGAGTACGTAGCTGACCATACCATCATCCTAAATGATCACACAGCTGCCTACAACTACTGGGTTTCAAAGCTGGACATCTGGCCCGAACTGACGCCTTGGAGGTTCTTGCTGGCCCTGCCGCTAGCGTGTTGTCAGAGTGGGTTTTCACTGCAGCTGGTGGCATTATCACGATAAGCGTACACGCCTGTCGACTGACAGCGCTGACAGGCTGATGCTTATCAAGATGAATCAAGCATGGATTTCTCATGATTTCCATTCTCCACCAGGTGAAAGTAGCTCAACCTGAATAATTACATTAACAGAGGCAACTGCTATTTTTTGCCGGCCAACTGACGCTAGCTTAGACTGTATGTATTACATTTTTTATGGAGGCCCATTCACGGTCCTCAGTATGGCAAATGTTTTACATACAGGTACTCTATCTATTTAATTTTTCTGGAGGGCCACCTACCCGGCCCTCTGTTTTAAAAAACTTTTGGGAGTGCCACATACAGGTACTCTATCTATTTAATTTTTCTGGAGGGCCACCTACCCGGTCCTCTGTTTTGAAAACTTTTTTGGACTGCCACATACAGGCACTATCCAAATTTAATTGTCTCCATAGCAGCCTCCACACGTCATCTTTATAGCAGCCTCCACACATTGTCTTTATAGCTGCCTCCACACATCGTCTTTATAGCTGCCCCCACACTTCGTCTTTATAGCGTCCTCCACACGTTGTCTCCATTGCTACCTCCACACGTTGTCTCCATTGCTGCCTCCACACATCGTCTCCATAGCTGCCTCTAAAAGTCGTCTCCATAGCTGTCCCCTTCGCAAACGAGCTGTGTCAGGCTAATTTTTCGGGTGTTTCACCAGATACGGTATGGAACTTGGTCACTCTGTCACTGCCATGCTGTGTTATCGACTAAATATACTGTCAACCTTTTGTTCACATAGGAATTCAATACTGATACGTACAGTGCTACACGTTATCCTGGTGCCCCAACCTTTACCTTCTGCTAACGTTCCTGACTCCTACCCTCTGCCCCCGCCTGTCCTGACCTCCCACTGACTACGACTCTGATTGTGCCTGCCCGTTTCTGTTCCTCGCCTTGTGCCACTATCTCAGACAGTTTATATGTTTCTCTTTTGTCTATAAAATAGACTTTTATTTTGTATTGAAAACAAAAAGGAAAAGCGTGAACATCCGGGGCAAGGGTCAGAGGAGAGGGACCTCAATTATTATGCAGGGTCAGAAGGCCGTGTATCTGGCGGGTGAGACACTTACACTGACTGGTGAGGGAGGACAGCAGGGAACGCCGTCAGAAAGCTACACTCCCTAGCCTCAATGTTCAGTTACTGGAATCGTGTAGAGCACTGTTGGAGCCACCAAACCCCCATGCCGAAAACAGGTGATGTCGTGACTTGCGGACATTCTTCAAGTCATTTGTCCACCAGTCAATCTTCCAGTGTCCATACCGTGTGACCCAATGTGAGCACTCCTCTAGCTCCTCACCTCAACGCCTCTCCATCCAGTTTGCCCCCTCCCAGGGAAATTTGGAATTTGATCCGGCATAATTGAGGAACTTTTTTTCTGACCCTTCTACCGTCACAGCCACTTTCTCAGGTTGCTTGACTGAGCCTTTCCGCATGCCCAGGTTTCCAACGTTCGGCAGTCTGTGAAGTCTGTGATGATTGACTTCTTGACTAGTGGTAGGGAAGAAGTGTGTAAAGAGTTGTCGATGATAAGGAGACACAGTTGTCAGACAGATGCGGTGATTAGTTTTTGTCAGCGGCAGGAGAAGTCCGAGGGGGGAGCAGACTGAGGGATCGACTAGGATTTCTGAGGTGACAGGACCCAAGCTGGGTTGATAGGATTGGGAGAGAAGACAGGTGCTTCTGAAGGAGCGAGGGAGTCCTATACCAGAACAGGTTGGAAGAGGCAGTGACGGTGGGGGCCAGACGAGAGGCAGGACAGAGCTAGGAGCATTCATCGCCAAATGTTTCATGATAGTGAAGCTTAACCGCGGCTGACGGGGCTGAGGCTAGTTAGAGTTATAGAGCGCTAGGTACAAGATGGATGTACTATTCTTAAAGAAACAGGCGGATGCACCAGACGGACTGTGGTGTGCAACCTTGTGCCACACAGATAAGCGGGGTTTCCCCACTACTACTAACCACCACCAGTATACGCAGGCATAGATCTCGCTAAAACCCAACACTCAATGGAACCAAGGCCGCTCTCACCTCAGCGTCGGGCCCAAACCCCTGTCCTTGTCATCTTTGACATTTCTACTGCTCTGCTAGTCAGCCCCCTGCCCAGGACCACCGGCAACAAACTCTCCCCTCGAAACAACAAACCTGCGCCTCCCGATACTCCACAATGTCCACCAATGTCCCCCATGCGCAGGATTCAGCGTATCTATACCCCAGACGCGGCAGCGCAAGTGAAACTACAGTTCCATACGTCCACCCTCAACTTCCCACATCTCCAAACTTACTGAGCTGGAATGGCTGCCCCTATAGGCTGGATAAGACACGAGGCCTTTCGCAAACGAGCGCTCCCTCGGTTTCGGTCCCCGCGAGCCTCTAATTTTCCCGATTGTGCGCCGCTCCCAGTCCTGCACCAGCACGTGTCAGACAAACCATCATCCGTGGCCTTTGACAACGACCGTTTACTGACCAAGGTACAACCAACCACGGATCAACGTGACGATTGCTGCCAGCAGGGCCACTATTTATTGCTGCGGCACATTGGTTTGTTACACTTCGGTGGAGGCAGTTCGGACCGAGAGTCGGACCCTGGGGGCTAACCTCACAGATTGCCGAGGGGCCGAGTATGGAGGACCGCTACTCGGGCGACGTCTCAGGACCTAGCATGTCCTTCTCGCCGCACACCCCCCACCACATGCACATCTCGGGAAGCTCGAATAAAAGTACTCTTGAACACGGTGATTGGGCGCAGTCAGCCGAGGCTGCTAGGGAGTAGAAGCTTGAGACCTAGGACGATAAAAGGCCACAAAGGGACCATCAGTAGAGCTATTACAGGGCATCAGGACGCCAGGACCCGATCTGTGGCTGGCAACCGCTGAACTGAAGACAGACATGGTTGTGTGTGACAAAGCCGTAACCCTGGTGGGGCTCTGCAACTCGGCGAGGACTGACACCTTGTGCCATGCCTGGCCCATGATGTTTCAAGCTCGGATAGTTTCAGTCGTTTCCTCATGACATAACCCAATCTGTCTGATTTGCTCACGGAGGTGCGCCGCATCTGTGCGCATTCACAGAAAAGTGAAACAGCAGGCTGTAGCCACATACTCCGTCAGGGACAGCACAGCAGCGCCAACTCACCCTCCCGATCACCGAAATTTTTACGCATGCTCACGAGATGGAATCCACACATTACCATGTTATCCAGAGTTACCCCAGCCCAGCATCACGAGCGTTCGGTGTAAGTCAGTCAGTCAGCTTCCTCAAATCTACATGGCGGAGTGACGGGTGATGTCTGAATCATCTGCAGGTGCATGAGTAACGTTGAGGAGCTCAACCAGATTGCGTGCACTGGAACGATCGCCAACATCAATCAGCCTCAACATCCCCTGCTTGTGCCTCGTTGAAAACTCTCTGGTCACGCAATGATTCGGAAGACGGGGGAAGAAGAGATTCTCCTTGTGTGAATGCCACGAGACCCTCTGGTCTGTTCCAGCGCGTATCGGAGAGGTGAAGGAAGTTGAGGAGGAAGAGGGGAGATGATCGGCAAGACAAGAAAGGGGACGTTGACCAGTCCTTATCGTAATGTTCTGTGTGTAATGGACCGAAAAAAAGAATAGGGCGGAGGAGAAATGGCAGAGTAACAGGAACCGTGAGGGAGTGGAATTCTGTGCGTTGGAGCTTGGGCGAATATGGACAGATTCATGCTAGGCTGCTATCCCGTTGACCCTCGTGTTCAAAAGAATTTTTTCAGCAAAGCACCGCATTACTGGGTTGGTACCTCCTGACCCCACGGTACAAGCAAAGTTTTTTTCCACGGTTATCTTCCCTGTAGTAGGAAAGGAGGTGTGAGAAGCATTGAATCCAGCAGGCCCTGGTGCACAAGCTGAAACAGTCTTTCCACATCTGACACCTGCTAGCGGCGCAAGAGGGCGTACTTCTATGGGACAACTCGCAGGCGAATAGATGGCGGAGAGGAAGCGTCCCAGCACGCAGGGCTTAACGCTTCATAATGCCTTGGGCCCCATGTTTTATGTCACCCCACAAGAACATTGTCACTGTTCCCAGTCTTGGCAGAGGTAGGGTGGATCTTTGAACAGAAAGATCGGTGAGGGAGTAGATAACTAGCTGACCATCCATCATCCTAACTGATCACCAACTGCCCTACAACTACGGGTTTCAACGCTGGACCATCTGCGGGCAGAACTGAACGCCATTGGAGGTGTCTTTTTGATGGTCCACTGCACGACTAAGCGTGTTGCAGATGGGTTTTCACTGCACTGGTGGCATTATCACGATAGCTACACGCCGTCGGACTGGACACGCTGACAGGCTGATGCTTATCAAGATAATCAAGCATGGTTTCTCATTGAATTTCCATTCTCCACCAGGTGAATACTGACTAGCTCAACCTGAATAATTCTCATGTGTATGCACTCCTCCTTCCTCTGTTGGTCCTCCTCATATGTGTACATTAAAGCAGAGGCAAATGCTATTTGTTTGCCGGGCCAACACGTGACGCTAGCATAGATGTAGTGTATTAAATTTTTATGGAGGCCGCATTCACGGGTCCTCAGTATTGCAAATGTTTTGGGAGTGGCCACATACAGGTACTGCTAATATTTAATTTTTCTGAGGGCACCTACCGCGCCCCTGTTTTTAAAAACTTTGGGAGTGCCACATACAGTGTACCTCTATCTATTTAATTTTTCTGGAGGGCCACCATACGATGGTCCCATGTTTTGACAAACTTTTTTGGAACTGCCACATACAGGCACTACCAAATTTAAGTGTCTCCATAGCAGCTCCCACGTCCTTAATAGCACCGCATCACTTACGCTCACACATTGTCTTATATAGCTGGCCTCCACACATCATCTTTATAGCTGAACCAAGCCACAGGCTTCAGGGTCGTAAGATAGTGCGTCTACACTTTTGCTCTCAGCCTAACCTACACGTTGTCTCATTGCTTGACCGCCTACCACATCGTCTCCATTAGACTGCTCTCTAAAAGTCGGTACTTCTCAAAGCTTTCCCTTCGCAACGAGCTGTAGTCAGGCTAATTTTTCGAGGTGTTTCGTTCACAGATACGGTATGGAACTTGGTCACTCTGTCACGGCATGCTGGTGTTATCGACTAAAATATGATGCAACCTTTTTTCACATGGGAGTTGCAAATAATGATACGTAACATGCTACCGTTATCTGGCCACAATGACTGGAATTTTTTAAATTGGTTTGAAGCCTGAGTCCATTTGGGGTATGTCGCCATGCCACTCTCTAGCCTGCCACTGCTGCCGCTGCCTCCGCATGCCGTCCCCTATAGTGTCAGGGTAAATTATTGGGTGTTTTAGATGCTATCTCGCCTCACTCGGTCACTCTGTCATCGCATGCTGTTGCCCATAATTTTGGCATAATGGTGCGATTAAGCAGCCTCAGAGGCATCCATGCATGCTGCCCCTGCTGTTTCCTGTCCATTTCTGTGGTGTTTCCATCATTTTCTGAGGTTTCCAGGTTTTTGGCCAAGGTTCCCTGTGCAGAGCCTTGGTCCCCTTGAAAAATGCTTGAGTCTCCAATTGACTTCAATGGAGTTCGTTAATCGAAACGAACACTTGAGCATCGGAAAAAGTTTGACTCGAGTATTGAGCACTCCAGTATTTTAGTCCTCGCTCATCTCTAGAGATAATACATATATATATTTGAAGATAACGGTACCAACTTCCCCCACTTGGTGGTAGTGTTGTATCACAAATTGCGCACATAAATGGCAATGCAGCTTTAACTAGAGGTTCAAAGATTTACTTGGCTGAGTATGGGCCAATAGAAAGACCTGAGTAGCTTAATTTAGTAATGGCCCAACTCCAGTGCATTACATATTTGCTTGGTGGGAAAAGACACCCTCAGCTTTAGAGGGGATTACATCCACAGAAAAAACCTAGATTCAAGAAGTTGTCTTAACCAAAAGGACTGAAAAATCTTTAGACCACTTGGTCACAGCAGAAGACTTCAAAAACTGCTTAGAAACTTCTCAGCAGCCTCTTGAGCTTTGTTCACAAACCCTGTTTGTTTGTTCAATAACTGCTATGTAGTGTATAACTCATACTAGTCAGCACCTCGGTTGCGCGCAGCGCCGAAGCCCCTTCTGCTCTAAAGTTTAAAAAGTGTTAAAACCGCGATACCGCGGTTTATAACACTAACGAAAGTAAGTACTGGCACCAGCTCACCCTGAGCTGGTGCTCGGTACTTACAGCTTACCCCTACCATTCTAAATGGTAGGTTTCCTTTAAGAAGGAGACACATATAAGAGAGGGCCATGATTTGTACAACATCCAGTGGACTTAATCGGTTTTCTGTGAAAAAAGCTCAAAAGCGTACTGTGGAGTCTGGACACTAGTCCTGTTCAGCATCTCCTGCATGCAGTATAGATATAGTGAATAGTCTACTGCAGATCTTCCCTTACAACAGCTACATGCAATATGCATAGTGATAATTACTTCCATAAGGAGCCTGAATTAAAAAATAGTATATAATTATATTATAAAGTCTTACCTTCCCTATACTGTATGTTTCTGAAACTTTTTATGGCACTTAGAAAATTTACAAACAGGGCCCAATTCCTGTGGGCCATACCAAGATAAAAATACTTACAAAACACCACTATATGACACAATCCACTATATACCACAGCAATAAATATTTCCAAAATACAATATTAAGAACCCTGTTTTATACAATTCAACCCCTATCCCCATCTCCCACCCACCCAGGACGGAGAAGGAGAGAGAGAAGCAAAGAGAGAAAGAGAGAGAGAAAAAAAACAAAACACTCCCAATAAATATATCCAATACTCAACAATCATTCAGGCCTGACTCCCCAGATCTTTCTCCATTTACTCAGATAGCCACCCCTCGTGGCCATCAATTTCTCATAGTTTCTACATTTCTCAACCTCTACTAAGAACTCCCCTATAGCCGGAGGCTCTGAAGATCTCCATTTACGTGCAATGATCAATCTCGCCAGAAAGAGAATTTTGTTAACTACCAGCTTTTTCCCTTTATCAGCACTACTCAATTCAAACAAACTAAGTGAGATGACCTGAATGGAGAAGGGAATCTTAACCTTAAAGGAATCTTTAAGGACTGAGAGTACCCTGAACCAATAGTCATGCAATGCAATAGTCATGCAACTTCTGGCAAGTAAATGCCACATGCATAAAGTCCGCGTTCTCCGGACGACACCTCCAAAACCCAGAGTTATCCTTCAATTTCATCTTGAATAAACCATAAGGGGGAGTAATACAATTGGTGAACAAAATTGAATTGGACCATTCTGTGATTCCAGGAAAGGGAAGACAGCCCAACGCTCTTATAACACTTCGCCCATTCCTCGTTGGACAGTTGTCCAAGGTGTTCAACCCACTTTTTCTTAGAGGAGTGTGTAATTCCCTTTACATACCCATGCATCAAGTGTCTATATAAACCGCGGTATCGCGGTTTTAACACTTTTTAAACTTTAGAGCAGAAGAGGCTTCGGCGCCTACATAGGAAACACCGGAGATGTTGCGTGCGCATGGTCGCGCGCAGCGCCGAAGCCCCTTCTGCTCTAAAGTTTAAAAAGTGTTAAAACCGCGATACCGCGGTTTATAACACTAACAAAAGTAAGTACCGGCACCAGCTCACCCTGGTAGGTTTCCTTTAAGAAGGAGACACATATAAGAGAGGGCCATTTGTACAACATCCAGTGGACTTAATCGGTTTTCTGTGAAAAAAGCTCATATGTGGCTGAGGAGCGACTGTACTGTGGAGTCTGGACACTTAGTCCTGTTCAGCATCTCCTGCATGCAGTATAGATATAGTGAATAGTCTACTGCAGATCTTCCCTTACAACAGCTACATGCAATATTCATAGTGATAATTACTTCCATAAGGAGCCTGAATTATGGCACTTAGAAAATTTACAAACAGGGCCCAATTTAGGCCCAATTCCTGTGGGCCATAACATGATAAAAATACTTACAAAACACCACTATATGACACAATGCACTATGTACCACAGCAATAAATATTTACAAAATACAATATTAAGAACCCTGTTTTATACAATTCAACCCCTATCCCCATTTCCCACCCACCCAGGACGGAGAAGAGGAGAGAGAAAAGCAAAGAGAGAAAGAGAGAGAAAAAAAAAAAACACACTCCCAATAAATATATCCAATACTCAACAATCATTCAGGCCTGACTCCCCAGATCTTTCTCCATTTACTCAGATAGCCACCCCTCGCGGCCATCAATTTCTCATAGTTTCTACATTTCTCAACCTCTACTAAGAACCCCCCTATAGCCGGAGGCTCTGAAGATCTCCATTTACGTGCAATGATCAATCTCGCCAGAAAGAGAATTTTGTTAACTACCAACTTTTTCCCTTTATCAGCACTACTCAATTCAAACAAACTAAGTGAGATGACCTGAATGGAGAAGGGAATCTTAACCATAAAGGAATCTTCCAGGACTGAGAGTACCCTGAACCAATAGTCATGCAACTTCTGGCAAGTAAATGCCACATGCATAAAGTCCGCATTCTCCAGATGACACCTCCAACACCCAGAGTTATCCTTCAATTTCATCTTGAATAAACCATAAGGGGGAGTAATACAATTGGTGAACAAAATTGAATTGGACCATTCTGTGATTCCAGGAGAGGGAAGACAGCCCAACGCTCTTATAACACTTCGCCCATTCCTCGTTGGACAGTTGTCCAAGGTGTTCAACCCACTTTTTCTTAGTGGAGTGTGTAATTCCCTTTACATACCCATGCATCAAGTGTCTATATATATGTGACGTGACCTTATTACGTGACAACGTAGTAATTAAGAATTCTATACCTATAACATCTGTGTGCAACATAAACCTACTTTTCTTCGCAACTGAGTTGTAGGCATCAAATCCCCTAAATCTATTAGTGAAATCCGTAATATCGCATAAACGTGAATTATTAAGAATCTGTGTAAACAAACTTGCCCCCCTATTGATCCAATAACGACAATCAGAAATAGATCTAAATTCCTTAAAATGATAATTCCCCCATATTGGGGAGAACCACAAAATACCCTGGATACCTCTTATTTTTTTTAAATGCTTCCCAACACCTACTCATCAAAACACCCAAGTGAGTGCTTTTGTATCTATTATAATTTAATTCCCCACTCTCCAAAAGGGAAAAAATAGATTCCCTGGTGAAATCACTTAACTCAGTCAACTTCCCAAAAGCACTACACTCCCTCCTAGTGACAAGAAAAGCTAACTGTGCGGCAACATAATATCCAAAGAAATAGGGGACCCCAAAGCCCCCTTCTTCCGGGGGGCAATACAGAGAGGATAACTTAACCCTAGCTCATTTTTTCCCCCATATTAAATCCCCAATCAACCCCTCCAGCAACTTAAACAGTCTCTGGGGGAGCCAAACGGGAGAAACAGACAAGGGGTAAAGCAACTAAGGGAGAGGAATCATTTTTACTATCCCTACTCTATCTGCCCTAGAAAAAGGCATCTTAAGCCACCCCATAATGCTTTGTCTTATTTTAGTAATAAGGGGAGAAATATTCAATTCCACGAATTGCACTAAATTCGCTGAGATTCTAATCCCAAGATATTTAAAGGACTCATCCTTTTTAAGTGTCATAACCTGATAACCAGCCTCCCGATCAATATCATCCAAAGGGAGAAGGACCGATTTTTCCCAGTTTATCTTCAACCCAGAGAAAAAACCGAACCCATCAACCAACTGAATAACTTTCTGGATAGTATTGCCAGTGTTCTGAACAGTCAACAGGATGTCATCCGCGTAAAGGGATATTTTTTCCCTCTCTCCCCCACTACCCCATCCCTTTAACCACTGAGATTCACGAATCTTGATAGCCAAAGGCTCCACAAATAGGGCGAAAAGAATAGGTGAGAGAGGGCACCCTTGACGAGTACCTCTGTGCAATAAAAAAGACTCGGAGTACATACCATTCACACAGATTCGGGCAGAGGGAGAGTGGTACATTATTTTAACCCAGCTGATAAACTCGTTACCAAGCCCGAATCTTTCCAAGGCTTTCCATAGGTACCGCCACTCCTGAAAACAACCTGTGGATATTAAATCTTGTTCCCCTAGACGGGATAAAACCATTCTGGTCTGGATGGACGATGAGGGAGATCACTTTTTTTAGCCTCAATGAGAGAATCTTTGCTAGAATTTTTATATCGGAGTTTAATAAAGATATGGGTCTGTATGACCCCATCTCTGTATCCTCTTTATCTTTTTTCAGGATCAAGACTATGGATGCCTCCGACATTGACCCACAGACAGCCCCAGCGGAGAAGGCGGCTGAGAAGACAGTTTCCAGTATAGGGGACAGGACCTTTATATATTTTTTGTAGAAGGCAAAGGGCAGGCCATCCAACCCTGGGGAGGAGTCATTCGATGTATTTCTGATAGCTGCAGCTATTTCCGTAACCCCAATCGGATTATTCAGGGATGCCCTTTGCCCTTCTGACAAACATGGAAAGGGGAGTCCAAGTAGTCATCCAGTTGTCCCTCCGAGTAGTCTACTTCTGATTTATATAGAAGTTGATAGAATGACCTAAAACACTCCAGGATTGACCCTTCTTCCTGAATCATAACCCCATCAAGATTCCTAATGGAATGTACCCCCTTATTACATTTTTTATTTTTGAGGAGGTTAGCCAGTAGTTTTCC
>CM033642.1:183714599-183748344 GCA_019512145.1 Engystomops pustulosus | reverse complement strand
AGCCATAGGAGAATCCAAACGGCTTACTTAGGCCTACAATAGCGTTATATATTTTATTTCTGGTTGATCTGCTGGTGGCTGGCCTTGCTGTAGTGCATCTACTACCATATTGTGAGGAATTTGCAGTGAGACTTGGGACCGTTGTGTTTAGCGCTTAGTGACGCACATATCCATCGCAAAGACCGAAGTGGGACAATTTATTAGGGGTTTGATTGAAATTAGGCACAGTCTGCCATTTACTTTTTATTTTACGTTTATTTTTTCATAACTCAGCGTCATCTCATCTGGCATAGCAGTGTGCTTTCATACTTGGCTAGAAAATAGCCATAGGAGAATCCAAAACGGCTTACTTAGGCCTACAATAGCGTTAAATATTTTATTTCTGGTTGATCTGCTAGTGGCTGGCCTTGCTGTAGTGCATCTACTACCATTTTGTGAGGAATTTGCAGTGAGACTTGGGACCGTTGTGTTTAGCGCTTAGTGACGCACATATCCATCGCAAAGACCGAAGTGGGACAATTTATTAGGGGTTTGATTGAAATTAGGCACAGTCTGCCATTTACTTTTTATTTTACGTTTATTTTTTCATAACTCAGCGTCATCTCATCTGGCATAGCAGTGTGCTTTCATACTTGGCTAGAAAATAGCCATAGCAATAGGATAGTTTTTATTGTTCTTCACTTCTTTTTTTTAAATTAAATGCTCGTTATCGAGCAGGGCAAATACTCGTCCGAGCAACGAGCTGGTCCGAGTATGCTAATACTCGACCGAGCATCAAGCTCGGACGAGTATACTCGCTCATCACTAATCAGGAATTCAAGCGTTTTTACCAACACCTTTACAAGTCCGTTGGGGATAAAAACCAAGCGGGGGATATTAAAAGATATCTGCAGGATATTAACTTTCCGTGCCTGTCTGGGAATCAGGTGGAAACGCTGAATTCCCCGATTACGTTGAAGGAGCTGGAGGAGACAATTGACTCCTGCAGCGCTGACTCCGCCCCAGGCCCGGATGGCCTCCCCTTTAGTTTATATAGGAGATATAAGGAAGTACTGGCCCCAATGCTCTTAACTACAATGCAAGAAATTTATAAAAGAGGGAAAGTGACGGACTCAATGTCTGAAGCTATCATTATTCTCATTCCAAAAAAAGACAAGGATCTACTTGACCCCGGATGATTCAGACCAATTTCACTGATCAATACCGACGCTAAAATCATAGCAAAGGTGTTGGCCAGACGACTTAAGAAGTGATGGACAAATTTGGGGTTGGGGCGGAGTTCTTGAAATGGGTAAAGTGTCTATATAATTCTCCAAAAGCCAGGATTGGTATTCATATCAGCGAGTCGGAGGGTTTCCCCCTTAGCAGGGGTACGAGACAGGGTTGTCCCCTCTCCCCACTCCTCTTTGCCATTTTTATCGAACCTCTTGCCATTAAAATAAGGGCTCATGCTGGTATAAGAGGAGGGGGAAGCGGTGGACCAGAGGACAAGTTGAGCCTCTACGCAGATGACATCCTGCTATGTCTGCGAGATTCTCCATCATCGATATCTAATGCAGTAAGCACAGTGACAGAATTTGTCCAGTTTTCAGGTTTAGAGATTAACTGGAGTAAGTCAGGTCTGATGCCGTTGGACGGGAATAAGATAGCAGAGTTAGAATCTGGAATTAAAATGAACTGCCAGGAATCATTGAAATATCTTGGGACCCTGATCTCAGCAAATGTGCAAGAATATGAACTATTAAATTTGAAACCTGTAATTAATTCAGTTAGAAGTAGGGTCCATACCTGGGACAAACTACCTCTCTCCTTTGCGGATAGAATCGCCCTTATAAAAATGGTCCTGTTGCCACAAATTTAGTTTTTTTTACTTCATGCCCAATTTGGATCGACAACTCCTTTTTTAAAGCAATGGAAGCTCTCCTTAATGAATTAATCTGGGGGAGGAAGAGAGCCAGAATCAAAATTAGTTACTTATATAGACCCTTAGGAGAAGGGGGGCTGGGTATACCCTTTCTGCAGGGCTATTTTCTTGCAGCCCAGATGTCCCGCATAGTAGGATGGAAAGACAGGGACGAACCATTGAAAACTTGGATAATGGAGGACTGGAAAGCCCTTACTGTGTATGGGGCACTAGAGAGAGGGGTAGTGCAGAACAAAAAGGGGTCAAACACAAGTATGGAGGCCATACATAAAGGCTGGAGTTTGGTGAGGAAAATAATTCATATGGATGGCATTTTAGAAGATACTCCTTTGTGGAACAACCCTCTCTTCCCAGAGCTTGGCAACCTCCCAGATCCCATCTTTTTGGAAAATAGAGGGGTGCGCCTCTTTTCTCAGATACTGGATAAAGGGGTAGTAGTAAGTTTCTCTTCACTTAAAACAAAAGTGGGTTTGAATAATGGGGATTTTTTGAGATACTCACAGTTAGCACATGCAATTAAAGCAATTAGGATGCGTAGAAGTATAAAATTAGAGTCACATCCATGTATAGATTTTATCAAAAACACTAAAAAGGAAAAGGGCTTGGTCTCTGGGGTATATAGACTACTGATTAAAGGTATGTTTTTAGGGGTGAAACACAAGTCACAAGAATGTTGGGAAAATGTGATAGGACAGATAACATTACAAGAGTGGGAGGGGATCTATAGGAATGTGAAGGTAGGATCTATTAGCGAAAATCACAGGGTTATCCAGACAGAGTTACAGGCGGTCCCCTACTTAAGGACACCCGACTTACAGACAACCCATAGTTACAAACAGACCCTCTGACCTCTAGTGAAGCTTTCTGAATGCTTTACTATAGTCCAGATTGCAATAATCAGCTGTAAAGTGTCTGTAATGAAGCTTTATTGATAATCCTTGGTCCCATTACAGCAAAAAATGTTTAAGCTATAATTGTCACTGGGGCCAATTTTTTTTTTGTCTGGATCTACAATGATAAAATATACAGTTTCGACTTACATACAAATTCAACTTAAGAACAAACATCCAGACCCTATCTTGTACGTAACCCGGGGACTGCCTGTATTGTATAGACTATACTACTCTCCAGATGTGCTGTACAAGATGAAAGTGAAGAGTACATCTAAATGTTTCAAATGTGGAATAGAGGAGGCTGACTTTCTTCACACAATCTGGGCGTGTGGCAGTTATGGGACTGTTTAGGACTAGTGATAAAGTGAATCAAAAAGAGAGGTTACTGGTACTAAAGCTTATGACAATAGCAAAGGTTCTTATAGTTCGGGAATGGGGGAGCAGTAGGATTCCCAATGTGGACCACTGGTCTGCTCTTACACAAAAGATTAAAATATACGAACAAATCTATGCTGATAAAAGTGGAACCAGAGGGAAATGGGCGGAGATTTGGAGTAACTGGAAATAGGAATTTTTTTATTTATTTATTTTTTTTTCTTTTTTTTTTCTTTCTCTCTCTTGCCAGTGGGGTGGATGGGAAAGGGTGGGGGGATGTTGTCTTAATATATACGGTGCAAGGTTAATAATGTAAAAAAGAAGAAAATGTTTGGTTTCTTTTCACCCTTCGGGATGATAATTGTTTGTATGTTACACATTTTCTATGCGGTGCAGGGGGAGGGGAGGGGAGGGAGGAGGGAGGGAAAAAGGGAAGGGAAAAGAAGAAAAAGAGAGAAAGGTTGCGATAAGAAAACTGTTAGCCCATACCTGTTATAAGTTGGTCTAGGACATTGCTAACTGTTATAAATTGAATGTGTAACCGTATATAAATAGGCGCAACTACAAGGAAAAAAAAAAAAAAAACACAGAGGGCCAAGGAGTCCAAACTGCAGGGAGGGCACAGCAGTGATCATGTACAGTTATTGTTCCAATAAAACCCATTTACAATTCTGAAAAAAAAAAAAAAGTCATCAGGCACAGCACAAAATCCAGTTGTGTGCTGTCAGTGTAGGTTAGAAACTAGCCATAACATCGTTTTGTAAAAAAAAAACACAAATAAAACAAAAAAAAAAAACACAAAAAATTTACAGTTTACACTTTAATTTTGAAAATGTTGAACCTGAGGGCTAGGGGTAGAGGATGAGGGCATGGACGTGGGCGTCCAACTACTGCAGGGGTCAGAGGCCGTGGTCCTGGGCGGGGTGATACACCACCTGCTGATGAGGGACTCATGGTAGAGCACTGTTGAGGCCAGAACAATGCGAACAGGTGATGTCGTGGATTGCGGACAATGCTTCCAGCCATCTAGCAGTCTTCCACACAGTCCACCCATGTCACTGAAATCAGCACTCCTCCAGCTCCTCCACCTCAGCCTCCTTCTCCCCAGTCTGCCCCCTCCCAGGAAAATTTGGCATTTGAACCGGCATACTCTGAGGAACTGTTTTGTGGACCCTTCCCAGAGTCACAAACCAACTGTCCGGTTGCTGCTGAGCTCTTTTCCGATGCCCAGGTTTTCCACCGGTCGCAGTCTGTGGGTGATGATGACATTGTTGACGTAGTGGAAGAAGTGTGTAAAGAGGTGTAGGACGATGAGGAGACAGTGGTGAAGTTGTTGTCAGGGCAGGAAGTCCGAGGGGGGAGCAGACTGAGGGATCGGAGGATGATGAGGTGACAGACCCAAGCTGGGTTGATAGGCCGGGTGAACACAGTGCTTCTGAGACGGAGGCGAGTCCTATAGCAGAACAGGTTGGAAGAGGCAGTGGTGGGGCCAGACGGAGAGGCAGGGCCAGAGCTGGTGCATCAGCGCCAAATGTTTCACATAGTCAAGCTCCCGTGGCGAGGGCTAGATTTTAGGAAGTCTGGAGGTTCTTTAAAGAAACACCGGATGACCGACGGACTGTGGTGTGCAACCTGTGCCACACCAAGATCAGCAGGGGTTCCACGACTACTAGCTTAACTACCACCAGTATGCGCAGGCATATGAATGCTAAACACCCCAATCAATGGCACCAAGCCCGTTCACCTCCGGCCGGGCACACCGCTGCTCCTTCCCCTGTGTCATCTGCTCCCTCTGCTAGTCAGCCCCCTGCCCAGGACCCCAGCCCAAACACCTCCCGTGCGAAAACCACATCTTCGTCTCCACGATCCTCCCCAGCATCCACCAATGTCTCCATGCGCAGCGTTCAGCTCTCCATACCCCAGACGCTGGAGTGCAAAAGGAAGTATAGTGCAACCCACCCACACGCCCAAGCCCTCAACGTCCACATCTCCAAACTGCTTAGCCTGGAGATGCTGCCCTATAGGCTGGTAGAGACCGAGGCCTTTCGCAACCTCATGGCAGCGGCCGCCCCTCAGTATTCGGTCCACAGCCGCCACTACTTTTCCCGATGTGCCGTCCCAGCCCTGCACCAGCATGTGTCAGACAACATCATCCGTGCCCTGACTAACGCCGTTTCTGACAAGGTCCACCTGACCACGGACATGTGGACGAGTGCTACCGGGTAGGGCCACTATATATTGCTGACGGCACATTGGGTTAACTTGGTGGAGGCTGGGACCGAGTCTGACCTTGGGGCTGGTCATATACTGCCGACGCCGAGGATTGCCGGGCCTACCTCGGTCCAGGTCTCTCAGGCCTACTATGCCTTCACCTCCTCCAACCCCTCCTCCACCTCCTCCTCCGAATTACCATCCGTGGGCATGGCGCCATCAGTCGGTAGCTCTAGGCACAACAGCAGTGCCGTCGCTAAGCGACAGCAGGCGGTGCTTAAACTGCTGAGCCTAGGCGATAAAAGGCACACCGCCCAAGAGCTCATGGGCATCACGGCGCAGACTGATCTGTGGCTGGCACCGCTGAACCTGAAGCCAGGCCTGGCCCATGTGTTAAATCTCATAGTTCAGCGTTTCCTCAAGACATACCCCAATCTGTCTGATTTGCTCACGAAGGTGCACCGCATGTGTGCGCATTTCAGGAAGTCCAGCACAGATGCTGCCACTCTCAGGGCAGCGCAGCGCCGCCTCCAACTGCCCGCTCACCGACTGTTGTGCGACGTGCCCACGAGGTGGAATTCAACACTGACCATGTTATCCAGAGTTTACCAGCAGCGCAGAGCGATTGTAGACTGCCAGATGTCAACTTCCACCAGAACTGGTAGTCAGGTCAGTCAGCTTCCTCAAGTCTACAATGAGGAGTGGACGTGGATGTCTGATATCTGTCAGGTGCTGAGTAACTTTGAGGAGTCAACACAGATGGTCAGTGGCGATGCCGCCATCATCAGCCTCACCATCCCGCTGCTTGGCCTGTTGAAAAACTCTCTGATCAGCATGAAGTCGGAAGCTTTGCGCTCGTCACAAGAGACGGGGGCAGAAGATTCCCTTGTTGATAGCCAAAGCACCCTCAGGTCTGTTTCTCAGCGCATATCGGAGGAGGTGGAGGAGGATGAGGAGGAAGAGGAGGAGAATGTTGGCGAGACAGAAGAGGGGACCATTGTTCAGTCCTTCACTGTTCAGCGTGTATGGGCAGAAGAAGAGGAGTTGGAGGAGGAGAAAATGGGCAGTCAGGCCAGTGAGGGGAGTGAATTCTTGCGCGTTGGGACTCTGGCGCATATGGCAGATTTCATGCTAGGCTGCCTATCCCGTGACCCTCGCGTTCAAAGAATTTATTCCAGCACCGATTACTGGGTATTCACTCTCCTGGACCCACGGTACAAGCAAAATCTTTCCACTCTCATCCCTGGAGAGGAAAGGAGTGTGAGAATGCATGAATACCAGCAGGCCCTGGTGCACAAGCTGAAACAGTATTTCCCTTCTGACAGCACTAGCGGCAGAGTGCGTAGTTCTGCGGGACAAGTAGCGAGGGAGAGTAGGCGAGCAGGCAGCTTGTCCAGCACTGGCAAGGGTACGCTTTACAAGGCTTTTGCCAGCTTTATGTCACCCCAGCAAGACACTGTCACCTGTCCCCAGTCTCGGCAGAGTAGGGCTGATCTTTACAGAAAGATGGTGAGGGAGTACGTAGCTGACCATACCATCGTCCTAAATGATCACACAGCTCCCTACAACTACTGGGTTTCAAAGCTGGACATGTGGCACGAACTGGCGCTGTACGCCTTGGAGGTTCTTGCCTGCCCTGCCGCTAGCGTCTTGTCCGAGCGGGTTTTCAGTGCAGCTGGTGGCATCATCACCGATAAGCGTACACGCCTGTCGACTGACAGCGCTGACAGGCTGACGCTTATTAAGATGAATAAAGCCTGGATTTCTCATTATTCCCATCTCCACCAGGTGAAGGAAGCTCAACCTGAAATATTAGTGCACTCCTCCTCCTCTTTTTCCTCCTTCTCCTCTTTGTACACTAAAGCAGGGAAACTGGCTATTTTTGACAGGGCCCACTGACTTAGCTATAGTACTTTATGCATTATATTTTTCGGAGGGCCACCTACCCGGTCCTCTGTTTTAAACAATTTTTGGGACTGCCACATACAGGCACTCAAATCTATTCAATTTTTCGAGGGCCACCTACCTGCTACTCTGGTTGAAAACTTTTTGGAACTGCCACATACAGGCACTCAATCTATTTCATTTTTCTGGAGGGCCACACTACCTGCTCCTTGGTTGAAAATTTTTTGGACTGCCACATACAGGGGACTCAATCTATTCAATTTTTCTGGAGGGCCACCTACCTGCTCTTGGTTTGAAAAACTTTTTGGACTGCACATACAGGCACTCAATTCTATAAATTTTTTGGAGGGCCACCTACTTCTCCCTTGGTTTGAAAACTTTTTGGACTGCCACATACAGGCACTATCAAATGAAATGTCTCCATAGCAGCGCTCACAGTTGTCTCTATTGCTACCTCCAAAAGTCGTCCAATAAGCTGCCTCCATTACATCGTCCCCTTATCAAACGAGGTGTGGCAGGCAGAAATTTGGGTGTTTTCATGGATTCCAACAAGTTGTTAACTTGTCGCCACCCTGCTGTGTTATCACAAAATATACTGGCAAACTTTACCATTTACGGATATTATTCAGCGTTCTTGCGCATCTGTTTACATTCCCCTCAACGCCATATCCCAAATTATAAGAACGCTACTACAACTTAAATTGGTGCACGCTGGGACCGAGTCTGACCCTGGGGTGGTCATATACTGCGACGCGAGGATTGCGGGGCCTACCTCGGTCCAGGTCTCAAAGGCCTACTATACCTCCTCCTCCTCCACCCCTCCTCCACTCCTCCTCTCGAAATACCATCCGTGGGCATGGCGCCATCAGTCGGTAGCTCTAGGCAAAGCAGCAGTGCCGTCGCTAAGCGACAGCAGCGGTGCTCAAACTGCTGAGCCTAGGCGATAAAAGGCACACCGCCCCAGAGCTATACAGGGCATTCCCATCAAACTGTTAACTTTGTCGCCACCTGCTGTGTAATCCATAAATTTACCGATATTTATTTCAGCGCTTCTTGCGCATCTGTTTACATTCCCTTACCCGCCAATCCCAAACTTATAAGAACGCTATACACTTGATCTTATACAAAAGGTTCTTAGAAGTGCTGTTTGGGGGAGTTAGCCTAGAGACAGGGGCTTGGATGGCGAAAGCTCGCCTGGCAGCGGAGCGCCAGTTCCATCTCAAGATCCGACTAACATAGTTTTTAACTGCAGCACCTTAATCTACTACTAGTTCACTGCCTCCATACATCGTCCCCCTTATCAAACGAGCGTTGTGCGGGCAGAAATTTGGGTTGTTTTCATGGCTTCCACATCAAACTTGTTAACTTTGTCGCCACCCTGCTGTGTAATCCACAAAATATACTGGCAAACTTTTATCATTTACCAATATTAGTTCAGCGCTTCTTGCGCATCTGTTTACATTCCTTACCCGCCATATCCCAAACTTATAAGAACGCTACTACACTTGATCTTATACAAAAGGTTCTTTAGAGTGCTGTGTGGGGAGTAGCCAGAGACAGGGGCGTGGATTGGCGAAAGCTCGCCTGGCAGCGGAGCGCCAGTTCCATCTCAAGATCCGACTAACATAGTTTTAACTGCAGCACCTTTAATCTACTACTAGTTCACTGCCTCCATACATCGTCCCCTTATCAAACGAGCTGTGTCGGCAGAATTTTGGGTTGTTTTCATGGCTTCCCACAAAAACTTGTAACTTTGTCGCCACCCTGCTGTGTGTAATCCACCAAATATACTGGCAAACTTTTTCATTTACCAATATTATTTCAGCGCTTCTTGCGCATCTGTTTACATTCCCTCACCACCATATCCTAAACTTATAAGAACGCTACTACACTGATCTTATACAAAAAGGTTCTTAGAAGTGTGTTTGGGGAGTAGCCTAGAGACAGGGGCTTGGATTGGTGAAAGCTCGCCTGGCAGCGGAGCGCCAGCTCCATCTCAAGATCCAACTAACATAGTTTTAACTGCAGCACCTTTAATCTACTACTAGTTCACTGCCTCCATACATCGTCCCCTTATCAAACGAGCTGTGTCAGGCAGAATTTTCAGGTGTTTCACCAGATACATAGTGGAACTCGGCCCATCTGTCGCCGCCATGCTGGAGACCTGAAGTTGCAATCATAGCAGCGCAATATAAATGCGCCATACTGTCGCTCTTAATCATGGAAGTCGTCTCCATGGCTGTCTCCACATGTTGTCCCCTTATCAAAAGAGCTGTGTCAGGCTCATTTTTAGGGTGTTTCATCAGATACGTTATGGAACTTGGTCACTATGTCGCCACCATGCTGTGTTATTGACTAAATATACCGTCAACCTTTTGTTCACATAGGAAATCATTTCACCTCCTTTGGTGAAACCTGAGTCCATTTAGGGTATGTCGCCATGAGACTCTCTAGCCTGCCACTGCTGCCGCTGCCTCTGCATGCCGTCCCCATATAGTGTCAGGGTCAATTATTGCATGTTTTAGATGCTATCTAGCCTCATTCGGTCACTCTGTCATGGCCATGCTGTCGCCCATAATTTTGGCATAATGGTGCGATTAAGCAGCCTCAGAGGCATCCATGCATGCTGCCCCTGCTGTTTCCTGTCCATTTCCGTGGTGTTTCCATCCTTTTCTGAGGTTCCCAGGTGTTTGGCCAAGCTTCCCTGTGCAGAGCCTTGGTCCGCCTGGAAAAATGCTCGAGTCTCCCATTGACTTCAATGGGGCTCGTTATTCGAGACGAGCACTCGAGCATCGGGAAAAGTTTGTCTCGAATAACGAGTACCCGAGCATTTTAGTGCTCGCTCATCTCTAGACAGGACCTTTATATATTTTTTGTAGAAGGCAAAGGGCAGGCCATCCAACCCTGGGGTATTTCTGATAGCTGCAGCTATTTCCGTAACCCCAATCGGATTATTCAGGGATGCCCTTTGCCCTTCTGACAAACATGGAAAGGGGAGTCCAAGTAGTCATCCAGTTGTCCCTCCGAGTAGTCTACTTCTGATTTATATAGAAGTTGATAGAATGACCTAAAACACTCCAGGATTGACCCTTCTTCCTGAATCATAACCCCATCAAGATTCCTAATGGAATGTACTCCCTTATTACATTTTTTATTTTTGAGGAGGTTAGCCAGTAGTTTTCCTGGTTTACCCCTATCACTGTAGTATCTTTGACCTGCAAAAAAGATGGCACTTACACTTTAATACGTATATAGCAATCTGCTTCCCCCTGTCAAGCTCAAGGGGTAGTGGACCCATTGGACCACCGCAGACGATGATGTAAGGCGATACCTGGGACCAGAATCTAAGTGGCACCCGGATTTCACCAGAGCCCGCCACAAAGCGGGTTGGACTTGCTGCGGCGTGGTACCACCAGGTCATTCCACAGGTGAGACTGTGTCCGGGGTGGCAGCCCAGGCAAAGTACACATGCGTTAAGCAGAATCGTAGTCGGGAACAGGCAGGAGGTTAGGACGGGCAGGTTCAGAGTCGGGGACGTATCGACAGGTCAAGGCAAGCGGAACAGGATCAAAGTCAAACACGGAACCGTGGTCACAACTGGAAAACACTTTAAGAATGCAGGGTAATCAGGGAACAAGCTTTTTCATTGGCATGCACGGGTCCGGCAGGGTGTGTGGGGAGAGGTTGGATTAAATAGGATTCTGGGTAAAGCCCGTGCCCATTAACGGCACGCTGACCCTTTCAATCTTCTGAAGCCGATGTGCGTGCGCCCTAGGAGAAGGGGCGAGGAGCAGGAGCGAGGACATGGAGCAAAGCAGGAGCAAGGACGGTAGAGTAGATGTCACGGGGCGCAGGGGCACGGCTTAGCCCGCGACCTGAGACATGGGTCGCGGGAGAACCCGTGATACCCCCATCCCTTAGTCCTCTAGCTTGCCTTTTTCACATATTAGATTCATTGGACATGTTTTTTTCAACCATGCTTACTCATCAAAATGCAGCATTCTAAAAGGTGATATTGTAATCTTTGATGGTAGGGTTTTAGGTGTAAGAAAAATCAGGTGGCTTAGATGCGTTACCACAAAGACCAAAGATTCAGTTTAGTGGTATGAAAATATTTTTATTTTGTGGTCTCCATTTTACTGGCAAAAAATATTTTCATAGCACTAAACTGAATCTTTGGTCTTTTAGGCAGTGTGTCCAAGCTACCAGATTTTTCTTACACCTTAAACCTTACCAGTCACTCAACCAGCACTTTTTTAGTTGCAACTTCCATTACTCCCGGTATCCAGCACCGCCGTCCTTTGGCTCCAAAACTTTCGCTGGCATGTCTACTCGTTCCCTGTCCCAGCGTTGTGTTGGGAGCTGGGACTGGGGATGGGTGGGCGTGCCAGGTGGAAGTTGTCGGAGTTGAGATGCTGTGCCGCTGTAAACAAACAGGAACACTGAGGGACGTCAGCAAGGGACATCGGGAGTGCAGGAAAAGCAGCTACAGCTAAGTACAGTCCAACCCCCCACCTCCTTGAGAAATTTTTCATAATATCGGACAACCCCTTTGTGCAAGATAATTTTGTGCAAGATAAAAGCCGCTTGTGCAAGATAATTTTCCAACATTGCAATAGTTACTGTTGAGAAAGCATTGAGAAGCATTTCTGTTTAATACCTGCTGGGGGCACCAGTGGTCTTTTGAATAATTCAAAACAACATCCAAATCAAATTTCTGTTCTTTAGCTTTCTGTACTAGTTTACATTTGTTTCTGTGTTTTAAAGCCTTCACAGGTCATATAACCTGTTAAAAAGCTTTTTGTATAAAATACAGCAAATTATTCAGCACAACACTGCATAAATAATCTATTCCCTGGTAAATGTAAAATAAATCAAGGGAGAGTTAAGTACTGATACATGTAAATGATTGATGACAGGATGATACAGTTTAATATTCTTTGTAGAACATACTGTTCCTCAGATCTTTTTTTCAAGGTGTGAGACTTGTGTTGTGGGAGATGCTTTCAGGGTCATGTTGACATTGCACACATCCCCTGGAATTGTCCAATAATATATGTGTTCTTGTATGAGATATGTGAAAAGATACAAAATACATTACAGATTGTTCTTCCTTTTAATATACAATTTGAGGTTTTATGGCTCCAGGGAGAAATAGGAGCTGATTTGTAAACTTTTGTTTGCAGGCTGAACCATGACAATAAAAGACTGGAAGAGGTGTAAATAACAAGTTTGAAAGAATGGTTAAACTTGGTGGATATGGTAAAACAGTATAAAATACTAGCTTACAATAATGGGTACAACAACTCAAGAGGATTGAAACAATTGGCTTAGCATGGATAAGAGAGCAGATGGCGGTGCTCACATCCAGAGTCGGGTTTGGTGAAGGGGCCCGCAGGTCAGCACGGGCATTCAGGCCAAGGCCATCTGTGCCCCGGACGAGGGGCAGAAGGAGGGAGGGCCGCGACTCCCCAGGAGGTTTGGGCGTAGCAGAGTCAGCCTGATGCCCTAATCAAAAGTGGAGTCAGGGAACGTTGGCAGCAAAAGATGGAGAGGAGGTGGAGGTTGTCTGGAGGTCCCAGAGGTCCAGGTAATGGAAGACCCAAGATGGTGGCGACACCAAGCGATTCCAAGATGGCGGAAGGAGTGTGTGGAGGCTGAATGGCCGGAAGTCGGGAACCGGAAGTTGGGACTTCTGGGGGGTACCACTGTATTCAGTGGCGCCCCAACAGCAGCTTGGGGGGTGCCTGACTTTTACAGGTGGGTCTATAGCTGCACATGCACCACACACCTACTGTACTTTCCATAAGCATGCCTGATAACAGGGTTGGTGTAGTTGGGAGGCCCCTTAACAAATTTATGCAGGAGCTTCAGCGCTTAGTGAAAGTATTTGAGGGTGCAGTGGGGTCGCAGCCTGTAACCGCCTGGGTTGGAGGAGACGCAGGGACATGTGGTCTAGTGCGGTGAGATCAATCGGGGAGGCATGGCTGGGGCTGTAATAGAGGCTGGGGTGCACTGCCGGTGTCCGATGGGGAAACAGGCAACTTGTATATTTGTTTTGATGGGTCACTTGGGGAGCACCTGAATCAGGAGGAAGTGGGAGAACATAGACATTTTCACGTTGTTACCTTTGGAGAGGTTCAGTGTGGAGCGTTGAGAAAAAGGGAAGGAGCATAGAAAGGAAGAGGATGAGGAGTGTCGTCGTTATCGACTGATTCCGTGCAACTTTGGGAATTGGTTGCATGCTTTCTCCATATTGGGGATTATTATCGGGGAAAAAAACTCAGAGTGGTGTTTGGTTTATCAGTAGTTGATCTGGGAGGCACAAAAAACTTATGGGGCATAGCCTGGCTAAAGTACGATGAACAGTTTAGTCAGAGGATGGCTGTACAACCGTCACTGCAGTGGGGTCACAGGGATATTGTGTTGTGGATGAGGCTGATGACTGCACCAAAGCCTGCGATTAAAAGGTCGTTTTTTGGTGGGGTAGCAGTGGCAGGTTCCCCCTTTCAGTTGGGGCCCGATGTAGCCAAGTCAGGAGGTCCAATAAAAAAAGGATGTGATGGAAATATAATGAGAGAAGTTGCACGTGGGGGTCCTCCTGTGCTTACGAGCACAAATGATGAGGTTGTGGGGGCTTCCACCATCCCTTGTCCCATTGTTTTAAGAGAGGAAAGGGTCAGTCACAGCGAGCAAGGGGATGGTGCTTACAAAGGGAGTGATGCCAGTGAAGCTCGATACAAAGTTGCTGTGGCTCAAGATAAATCAAAATAGAGACAAGGCAGCTCTGTTGATTGATGGTTTCCAGGAGGGTTTTAGGATCCCCTTTAAGAAAGGGGAATCATCGTTTTTTTTGCAAAGAATTTGAAGTCAGTTGAGGAATGCCCCGGGGTGGTTCAGAAGAAGTTGTGGAAAAGAGTTAGCTTGGGTCGCACGTAAGGCTAATTTTGTTAATTCCCCAATTGCAAGTTTGTGGGTGTCACCACTGGGGGTGGTTCCAAAGAAGTAAGTAGGGAAGTACCGATTGATACATCACTTGTCATAACCGCGCATTTCTCTTACTTCCAGTACATCCAGATACCATGCATTTGTTGGGGTGTTATTTCAAAGGGGGTTTTTAAGTAGACGGGTGCCTTTTGATAGGCTGTTCTATCTCATGGGCTTATTTTGAGTCATTTAGTACTTTTTTAGAATGCGTCATTAAAGAAGTTGTAGGAGGAAAATGGGTTATTCATTATTTAGATGACTTCTTGTGTGTTGGCCCTGCGGGGAGTTTTCGTTGCCAAGTTTTGTTGTCCACTTTGTCGGAGGTGTTTTCGAGTTTTGGTGTGCCACTGGCAGTTGACAAGACCAAGGGCCCAGGAGGCTTGGGCACTTCATTTGCTTAAAGAGTGTGCATAAAGCTGACCTGAGGGTGTGGGATGAGTTTTTGGTTACTTACAACGGGAAGACCCTGTGGATGACTGATTCGATCCTGGCCAGATTGGTGGAAGAAAGATGGCTTGACAGTTAATTTGTGTTTGTTGGAGTTGTTCCCAATAGTGTCCATGGAGTTATGGGGCAGCAGTTTGGTGAACCAGTGTGTGGTTTTTCACTGTGACAATATGTCAGAAGTTAATGTGATTAACAAGCAAACATTTGCTTCAACCGTAGTGATCGTGCTACTACAGCATTTGGCGTTGCTGTGCCTTTGGTTGAATGTGTATTTTTGATCTGTTCATGTGCCAGGGGTGGATAATGAGGTGGAAGATGCTCTGTCTCGATTCCAGCTGGACAGGTTCCGGGAACTGGTTCCAGGGGCAGCGTTGGAGCCAAGGAGGTGTCCGTAGCATTTATGGGAGATGGTGGGATGAGGTTGCTGACATGGGGGTCCTATCAGAAGGCATGGCATGATTGGTTCTTGCTGGAAGATGAGTGGGGTGCAGCTGGAGCGCCATTTAGTTAGGAGACTGTGCTTTTTTGTTTTTTTGATGGATTTGTTTGACAAGAACGTGTTCAAACTGATTGGCGGTGGTGATATGACACAAAGTTTCTTAGTTAGGTAAGCGGTGAAGGGTCGTTCAGGGTTGGTGCAGGTCCGCTCCCAGGAAGACTTTAGGAGGCCATTTGGGTTGTTACAGGACTTGTTGAGGATATGTGAGTCAGAATATGAGTGCCAGTTGTTTACATTACCATATTCCTGGTTGTTTTTTGAGGCTTTTCGGATAAGCGAGTTGGTGAGTGGGAGATGTGCACAAAGTGGGGGTAATTAGTTGAGTGCATTGATGGAAATTGCGGATTGTGTTGTTGGGTGAAGATGTGTCATCTGGATATTCGAGCACTCTTTCATTTACTGGGCAGATAGGAGAGCACGGCTGCATTTAGGTGGTAGGTCTCTAGGATTGCTGAGGACTTGGTAAGTATGCATTAGTTAGGTTACAGGGGGTCACATGGGATGCTGTGCGGTCAAGATTGTGGGGGTCATTTACTAAGGGCCCGATTCGCGTTTTCCCGACGCGTCACCCGAATATTTCCGATTTGCGGCGATTTTCCCTGTATTGCCCCGGGATTTTGGCGCACTTGATCGGATTGTGGCGCATCGGCGCCGGCATGCACGCGACGGAAATCGGGGGGCGTGGCTGAACGAAAACCCGAATGCTTCGGAAAAAACGCTGCATTTAAAAAAATAAGTGTAGCGGAACTTGCACTTACCTTCACCAGGAATAGCCCGGTGAACTTCAGGGCATTCCAGCGGGCCTCTGGGAACTTCAGCGCAGCAGCGCCACCTGGTGGACGTCGGAGGAACTACCTTAGTGAATCCCGGCCGGACCCGAATCCACCGCAGAGAACGCTCTGCTGGATTGCGAATGGACCGGGTAAGTAAATCTGCCCCTGTGTGTGGGTATTGAGAGATGGGGACCTCCCAATGTCTTGATAATCCTAGCAGGGGATAATGACATTTAATAAAAGCTATCAAGGGAAATATTTTGTGATGAGTGAGTATCCGACTTTGCTATTGATATGGTCTGAAATGGTGAGAAGGGAAAGATGGAGGAACATGATTTCAGTGGCAGCACTGAACCAGACCTGCATAAAAATGACCAAGTGTGTCGGGAAATTTGTACGCTTGAATGGGTGATTGGTGGTGTGTCATGGTTTGCTGGAGGCTGATCCCAGCTACACGAGTATGGATGGGGTACACTTGACAGATGTGGGGTTGGATGTTTTTAATTATGGTCTGTCCGAGGTTGCTAGTTTTGGTTTTAGGGTGTGGTGGTGCATGGCGTCTTGATGGGTCAATGCTGTAGCAGGTGCTTGGCAACAGATATTTTAAGTGAGGTAAATTGGTGATGATTATTTTGGTTAAAAAAAAGGTGAATTTCAGACTGCTCGAGGGGATGGTAGGTGTGGTTTTGCAAGCTGAACGTGATTATTGAGCAATGTACCATTTATATTGTGAATTATACTGGACTTAAAAAGTTGGTTGTCAAATAGACAAGTTATTTACAGCTCTGTTGTCAAGTACTGTTTTTCTCAAAACGTATCTGTATTGAAATGAGAAATTGCTTGTATATTTTTGTATTAATAAAGTTTTTATTTTACAGACCATTGTTCAGAAGATATTAAAGTGTAACCGTCATTTCAAAAAACTTTTGATATGTTGTAGGGAAGCTAATTTTAAGCCCTTTTGCTACTGGATTAGTTACCCAAATCTTGCTCCTTCCTCTTGTATTCTGCAGACTTCCCCTAGATGTCAGTGACTGCTCAGATAGCTGTTGCTAAGCACATCCTGTCTTCAGAAAGGAGCAGAGACTACAGAGCAGGAGACACGCCCCCATTTCTCTCCCTGCACACAGCTGATTACCTCATGGCTCACTGCTCCAGCACTCATTCTCATGTGCAGGGAGAAGCTCTAACTAATGTAGTGACCAAACACCTAAACTATTATCTCTCCCTCAGCTTTCCCTATACTTGTGTATAATAATCCACACAGACAGAAACTGCAGCCTCCCCTCTCCCCATCACCTCACACTCCACAGGAAGTGGCAGTAGACACTCTCCAAGTCTTTAAAGGGGTTGTCCGAGAGTTGTGAAAAAAAACTAAAGGTGGCCGGAGGTGGCTGCTTAAAAAAATAAAGATCTACTTACCTTCCGGCGCCGTCTGGTGTCCCGCGCTGCTGTCGCTCCGGTCCAGGTGCCATGTAAACAAACATTTAGCAGTGCTGGATTCAGCTTCCGGTTGGACCCGACAACTTTCCGGCCCCCATACACAATGCTGTGAATAGGGACGGATAGGCGTGGCTGGCCATGGCCGGCCGGAAGCTGAATCCAGTACTGCTCCGGCGGCCATGTTTTTTTACATGACGCCCGGACCGGAGCGAAAGCAGCGCTGGACACCGGAGGGCGCCGGAAAGTAAGTAGATGTTTATTTTTTTAAGCAGCCCCCTCCGGCCACCTTTAGTTTTTTTCACAACTCTCGGACAACCCCTTTAAGCTGTCCCCTCATGTGCTGTGCTGAAGTGTTACTTAGGTAGGTAGGTACATAGATAGATAGCTATGAGATAGATAGATAGATAGATAGATAGATAGATAGATAGATAGATAGATAGATAGCTATGAGATAGATAGATATGAGATAGATAGCTATGAGATAGATAAATAGATAGATATGAGATACATAGATAGATTGATAGATAAGAGATAGATAGGATATACACAGATAGATATGAGATAGATAGATAGATATGAGATACGTAGATAGCAAGGCCGGATTAAGGTTGGTGGGGGCCCCTGGGCGCAAAATATGGTGGAGGCCCCCCCTGAATGTAGCATACATGCACATTCTCCTGCTCACTATCCACTATCTCCCCTGTATTACATCTGCATACAGCCGCCAACCCCCCAGTAATACATCCGCATACAGCCGCCAACCCCCAAGTAATACATCCGCATACATCATCCAAATTTTCAAACTAATTTGAAGTACAATGTGTCACGAGAAAACAATCTCAAAATCCCCTGGATATCTCATAGCGTTCCAAAACTATAACCATTTATAGTGACACAGAGCAGATTTGAAGAATGGGGCCGCGTCCTTAAGGCCAAAAGAGGCTGAGTCCCGTAGGGGTTAAGTGCTTATTTTTTGCGGGAAACATTTGTGTATATGTTTCGTGTATATATTAAAAAATGCAAACATTATGTAAATACAATGTTAACAATATGTAAACACAATGTAAACACAACATGTGAGTGCCACCAAACACTCAAAGGCAAGAACCTTGAGTTGAGCGTAATAACAGCTTTCTCATCTGTAAACCTATCTCGAAATGACTGTGTTCCCTGGGTTAGCATTTTTATAGTGTGTTTGAGTCATTACTCAAATAAAAGCTAAAGCCACCTTGGGTTTGCTAACAGATCCCTTCAAAAGGTTATGAGAAGACTCCTCTGGATTGGGACCATTTTAGCTCTTTTAAGTTATACAAATGCTAAAACATTTAACAAACTTTGTGTCCAAATATGTTTTATATTGTTGCCTATGTTTGTTCTTCTATGATTGAAGAATAATGATGCCAAGAAACATATAGAAATTAAACTTAAGCGAACAGGATACCTTAAGTCATTCAATTGCAGCTTCATGGGCTATCCTGTGCTGGTCTATAAGCACAGTCATGTGTTTACATAGGAAATACTAAATGGTAAAACTTCTAGATAGCTCACAATAACACTATCCAGGGCCGCATCTGCCATGAGGCGTGATGAAAATCTCGCCTCAGGCGGCAGAATGCGGATCCCTTTAAAGAGCGGCGAAATTTGTAGTTCTAAAATGGGCGATTCAGGCGCCCATTAATGCCCAAATCACCCACCAGCTAAATAATTGCGCCTGTCTCTTTAAGAAACAGGCGCGATTTATATGCGGAGCAACGCAGTGCCTTTTCAGCTGCTGGCATCGCTCCGTTCTAAGCAGTGACACAGGCGTCATGAAGTCACGTCGCCTGTGTCACTGTGCGGAGCCGCGGCTCCCAGACGAGCCTCGTGAAGACCGTAGCCGCGCACCGAGGGAGCAGCTGCCTGCAGGTGAGTATGATTTTTATTATTTCTCATGTACTTTCATTAATTAAATGTGGCTAATAAGTGTGTGGGGACGTGTCATGTTATACTTGGAGGGGGGTACTGTATGTATTATATGGGGCTAGAAAACATTTAAGACTGGGAGGGGGGGGAATGCTGTATATATCATATGGGGCCATAATTATTTTATTCTGGGGGGGGGGGTTGCTAGTATCTATTAAATGGGCTTAATTATTTATATACTGGGGGGATGAGCTGGTATATATGAATGGGCCCTAATTATTTTATATTGGGGGGGGGGTTGATGATTCTATTACATTTGGGGCCAGTAATCGTTTATACGGGGGGGGTACTGTATTATCATATGGGCCAGAATCATTTTATAACTGGGGGGTTGCTGATATATATTATATGGGGCCAGAATCATTATATAATGGGGGGGGGCGGGTGCTGTTAACTCATTATATGGGGCCAGATTGTTTAACGGGGGGGGGCGCTGTATATATTATATTGGGACAGAATAATTTTATACTGGGGGCTGTAATATATTATATGAGGCCAGATTTCAGCTGGGGGTATACAGGATATTACTAGCCTGGGGGCAGGTATATGGGATACAGTATATTACTAAGCGTGGGGGGCTGTATATGGGATACAGTAGTATTACTAAGGCTGAGAGGCCTGTAAATGGAGACAGTAGATTATGAGCTGGGACGGGGAACTGTAATATTGGATACATATATCACTAAGCTGGGGCTGTATCGGTGTACATAATCACTAGTCTTGGAGGGCGGTCATATAGTATTATATTATATATATGATATATATATAGTATATATAATATATATGTAGGAACAAGAAATGGCAGCACTCCAATAGTGAAGAAAAAAGTACCGGTTTATTCAAACATGTGCCAAAAAGCTACGTTTCGGCTCCTCATGGCCTGGGCCTTCCTCAAGCAAGTTGATCACAGGTGTGCGGTATAAAATATAATTACAAGGAAGTGACATCAGTATGAAACAAATTGTCATGTGACATAACATACATATTGTACCCACAGTATATACATTGATATATGACAAGATTAGTGTCATAATACTAAATTAAAGTGCAAAGGTGCATAAATATATTCTCTAATCAGGGGCTCACCTAAGGATCGCTGTAGCGGATCAAAGTATCGTGGCGTACCACGAGTCTAATGCGCATGCGCACAGTCAGCTGACTGTGCGTGCACAGGATTATGGGTATAGGAGGTACATGATCGAGCAACACACGCCCATTAGGTACTGCGCGCATAACGCCATTTTGGTTAAGGGAGGACAGGATGCGCCCAAGAGATGTATAAACAAATCTAAAGGGAATCTTATAGCTTTGAGCATAATAGCTAATATCGGTTGCAACCGTTCTCCCAGAGCCACAAGGCCACAGGTACCGAAGCAGTGTTCCATCCTATTACAGGATGGTCACATGCACGGTTACTGACCTGTAGCGAGCGTCCGAGCCGGGCGAAAACCCAGCGGGTGCTCGTGTCAGGTCTGTCCCTGTACCTATAGTGGCCTCTAATCTGACATTTTGCCCTATTAGAAAACAATGAAAAGAACACAGGAGTCCTCCTAGTGGCATCGGGCAGGTATGCTCCCCATCATACTATAATAAAGGCATATGAAAGAACGGTAGTCTGATCCTAAGGTGATGTCGCTTGATCAATTTTCACACGTGAGCGTAGCCGTGAAGTGTGGTGGTAGTGATCTATATAGAAAAAAGAGAAATAAAAATCTAAAAGGCTTGATACACAAAAATATACATTTGCCTAATAATTTTCAATTGCACCAATGTTACTCTATTATGATAGTCAGTCATGATCCCACAACTCTCAGGGGGATGACCCATTATTAAGTCACATCAATGTTCTAAATTCTGCATTAGGCACTTGGGTTTCAATGTATCAAGTCTATATATCCCTCCAATTCTTTCCATGCAGAGTGCGGATCCTGTCTCACTCCACAATCATGTGGGTGGGACATGGTCTATTATGCGCACCCTCAATGGAAACTCTTGTTTAGGCCTCAACAAGTGTTTTTGCTACGGTAGGTCCGTCCTCTTGTCTCTAATGGACTTTCTATGGTTATTAAGTCTCATCTTGAGTTCCGTGCTGTCTCCCCCGAACCATAGTCCCACACGGGCATCCCAAAAGATAGATTACATAAGAAGAACTGCACGTCAGATAATGCCTAATGGGTATTCCTTATTGGAAACTCTATTACGAATTTGTGCCCTTTCACAATGGTCTTACAATTTACGCAATTAAGGCATGGAAAACACCAAGTTTTTTGGATATAAAAATGACTTAACACTTTTCTTATCCGTACCGTGTCTGATCTACTAGTGTATCTTTAGGTTCCGAACCCGTTTATATGCAATAGAGGGGGGGTCTGGAAGCAAGATGTGTTTCAGTCCGTTTTTTTAGAATTGGCCAGTGTTTTCTGATATGTTAGAAATGTCATTACTGGACTCGTTAGGTAGACACAAAGGGTAAGTCTGTCTCCGTTTTGTTTGTGGTTTTTTATTCAGTATATCATTTCTGTCCAGGCTTTGTCCACCCTGTCTCTATGTTTAGTCAAAATGTGTTTAGGATAACCCCTATCTCGAAATTTGGATTCCATATGTCCAGCCGTTCCTGTAAAGGGGGCTCGTCCTCGACAATCCTTCTGACCCACACATCTGGCTAAATGGACGTGACTTAACCATGCGTTCTAGGATGACACACTGTCAAAATTGCAATAATTATTACGGTCTGTTTTCTTAATAAGAGATCCTGGTCAGCCTATTGTCCACCATCGTACATTGACGTCCAGAAATTGTAATTCTGTCCTGGACACACATGAAGTAAATTTCACGGAGGGCCACTGAGTTCAAGAGCCCAAAGAAGGATTGTAGATCCTCCTCCTCACCTTGTCCAAAAAGATGCAAACACATCATGAAATATATAATGTATAAATAAGTATATATTCAATTAGGGGGTGCTATATATTGGACAGGGGTAGCACTGCTATGTAAAATCCTACTAAAAAAAAATACGGTAGGATATTGGAATATATTAGTTATGGTTTACTATAGATTTACTTTGCCTCAGTAAACCAAATTGGGAGGGGGGGGGGGTCTGTATAATAAATTAGAGGTGTTGGTCTAATTGATTGGATGTGCTGTGGCATGCTATATTACAGTATACAGTAGAGGTTGTGTCTATATATGTGTGGATCATGTGGTAGTTCGCTCTGTGAGGGGTTTATATATATTAGGAGCACAGGTTGTTGTTCAGGAGACTCTATACTGTATGACGTGGTATTTTAGGGCGTGGGTGGGCAGATGTGCCTGCGCGGAGCTGAGATATCCGGCGTGAACTCAGCAGTGATACGTCGGTGAGAAGAAACCTGGACATAAGTCTTCTGATGGAAAGAGATTGTCATCCATAAGGTAACTGATGCCATAATGATCCAGAACCTGTATTCCAGTCACCACTGTCAGTGTGCTGTGTACGGGATGTCTATTGTAGACAGGGAGAGGGCAACTAAATAACAGGCGGGGGGGGGGCGCGCTTTTCTATCACCTCAGGCACAATATGCTCGAACTCGGCCTGAACTCTCCATGTGGTGACATGCAGTATCTTGGTCTTTGTTCCTAGAGGAGTCCTTAGTAAGGCATTGGTATACATTGGTAATCGCTAGTTGGTGGATGCTTGTGGGGTGATGGGTGAGGGCGGGGGTTGGGTGTGGGTGAGGACTATAATCATTTGGTGGCCAGAAATCAGACAGAATCGTTTATATGGGGGGGTTACTGTTATATATTTACTATGGAAGGCCAGAATCAATATTAAGGTGGGGGGTGCTTTATTGTTTTGTTATATATTATAATGAAGGGGACAGAATAATTATATAATGGGGGGGGGGGGTCGTGCTCCTGTTTGGTTTTTTTGTTTGTTGAGGGGGGGGGGGAGTGGAGTTTTGTGGGGGGCGCGGTGCTTGGGGTGGACTGTGTATATATTATACTGGGGCCGAACTGTGTTATACCTGGGGCCCGCCTCGAGGGCGCTGGTGTATAGATATATTGGGAAAGACCCCCAGATAATTGATCATACTGGGGGTGGTTTTGGGTATATATTTATAGGAAGGGCCAGATTTTCATTTCAAGCTGGTGCGGGGGTATCGGGTGTTATTGTACAGTATTATTACTCAAAGCTGGGGGTTGTCTCGGGATGGATACAGTTTCTCATTACTTACTAAGCTGGGGGGGGCTTGGTGGCTGTCTATGTTTGGGCTTGTATATGGGGGATTCAGTCTATTACTAGATGCGAGGGCTGTTAACTGGGAACATTATTATACGGAGGCGGGGCAGTGGGGACCGAGATGGGAGAGTTGATAGATACAGTATATCACTAATGCGGAGTCTGTATAGTGAACAGATATGATACTGTGAGAGCAGAAGCGGGTTGAGGGGAGGGGAGGGGATAGAGAGGGAGAGGAAGGAGTGAGCAGACTAAGAGAGAGAGAGAGAGAGAGAGAGAAAAAGATATTTAATATGAGGAAAAAGAAGGAAAAAAGAAGAGGCAAAAAAGAAGATGGCAAGCCAAACCAATAGTGAAAGAAAAATAGTACCACGGGTATTTCAAATCATGGCAAAAAGCGTGCAGCCTAACGTTCTAGGCTCCTCTGGGGGACTGGCAGCCTTAGCCTCAAGCAAACGGGGCATACACCAGGTGTGCAGGTTCTAATAATAAATATAATTACAAGGAAGTGACATCGTAATGAAACAAATTGTCATGTGACATAACATACCATATGTACCACAGTATACTATTGTATACTTGATATATGACAAGATTAGGCTAATCATAAATACTAATATAAAGTGCAAAGGTGCATAAATATATTCTCTCGATCAGGGGCTCACACTAAGGATCGCTGTAGCCGGAGTCAAAGTATCGTGGCGTACCACGAGTCTAATGCGCATGCGCAAGTCAGACTGACTGTGCGTGCACAGGATTATGGGTATAGGAGGTCACATGATCGGAGCAACACGACCCAATTGGTACTTAGGTACTGCGGAAGCGATAACGCCATTTTGTTGTTAAGAGGAGGACAGGATGCGCCCAGAGAGATGTATAAACGAATCTAAGGGCATATTATAGCTTTGAGCATAATAGCTAATATCGGTGTGCAACCGTTCTCCCAGAGCCACAGGCCAAAGGTACCGAAGAAGTGTATCCATCCTATATAAGGATGGTCACATGCACGGTTACTGACCTTAGTAGGAGCGAGTCAGAGCCGGGCGAAACCCAGCGGGTGCTCGTTGTCAGGTCTGTCCCTGTACCTATAGGGTCCTCAATCGAAATTTTGCACCTATAGAATAACAAGAAAAAAGAACACAGGGTCCTCCTAGTGGACTCGGGCAGCGTACTGCTCCCCAATATACTATAATAAAGGCATATGAAAGACGGTAGTCTGATCTTAAGGTGATGTCGTGCTGATCAATTCTTAACGTAGAGTCCTATACGTGCAAGGGCCGTGCCGTGAATTGTTGTGGTCGGTAGTGATCTATTATAGAAAAAAGAGAAATAAAAAAATTAAAAGGCTTGTACACAAAATAATCTATTTGCATAAATTTTCAATTGCACCAAATGTTAATCAGATTATGATAGTCAGTCATGATCCACCAACTCTAGAGGGATTGACCCTTATTAAGTCACATCAATGTTCTAAATTCTGCATTGGCACTTGGGTTTCAATGTATCAAGTCTATATATCCATCCAATTCTTTACGCATGAGAGGGCGGATTGTCTCATCCAACATATATGTGGGTGGGACATGGTCTATTATGCGACCTCAATGGAAATCTTTGGTTAGCGCAACAAAGGTTTTGTAGTAGGTCCGTCTCCTCTTGTCTCTAATGGACTTTCTATGGTTATTAAGTTCATTTGAGTTCCGTGGTGTCTCCCGAAACACCTAGTCCACACGGGTTCCCAAAGATAGATTACATAAGAAGAACTGACGTCAGATAATGCCTAATGGGGTATTCCTTATTGGAACGTCTATTACGAATTTGTGCCCTTTCACAATGGTCTTACATTTACGCAATTAAGGCATGGAAAAACAACCAAGTTTTTTGGAAGATAAAATGACTTACACTTTTCTTTACCGTACCGAGTGCTGATCTACTAGTGTATTATCTTAAGGTTCCGAACCCGTTTATATGCAATAGAGGGGGGGTCTGGAAGCAAGGGGATGTGCAGTCCGTTTTTTTAGAATTGGCCAGTGTTTTGATATGTTAGAAATGTCATTACTGGATCGTTAGGTAGAACACAAAGGGTAAGTCTGTTCTCCGTTTTGTTTGGTGGTTTGTTTATTCAGTATCATTCTCGTCCAGGCTGTCTGTCCACCCTGTCTCTATGTTTAGTCAAAATGTGTTAGGATAACCCCTATCTCGAAATTTGGATTCCATATGTCCAGCCGTTCCTGTAAAGGGGGCTCGTCTCGACAATCCTTCTGACCCTCAACATCTGGCTAAATGGAAGTGACTTAACCATGCGTTCTAGGATGAAACTGTCAAAATTGCAAAATAATATTACGGTCTGTTTTTTAAATAAAGAGATCCGTGGTCAGCCTATTGTCCACATCGTACATTGACGTCCAGAAATTGTTAATTCTGTCCTGGACAAAAATAAGTAAATTCACGGAGGGCCACTGAGTTCAAGAGCCCAAAGGAAGGATTGTAGATCCTCCTCACCTGTCCAGATGACAAACACATCATACATATATATATATGTATATATATATAGTATATATTCATTAGGGGGTGCTATATATTTGGACAGGGTAGCACTGTATGTAAAATCATACATAATAACGGTAGGATATATTGGATATATTAGTTATAGGATACTATAGATTACTTTGCCTCATGTAAACCAAATGTTGGGGGGGGGGGGGGTCTGTATTAATAAATTAGAGGTGTTGTATATTGATTGGTGTGCTGTGCATGCTATTATTACAGTATTACAGTAGAAGGGGTGTATTATATGTGTGGATCATGTGGTCAGTTGCGTTGTGAGGGGTATATATCATTTAGGAGCACAGTGTTGTTATTCAGGAGACTTCATACTGTAATTGACTGTGGTATTTTAGGGACGCTGGGTGGAGATGTGCTGCGCGGAGCTGAAGATATCCGGCCGTGAACTCAGCAGTGATACGTCATGGTGAGAAGAACCTGGAATAAAGTCCTCCTGATGGAAGTGTTTTTTCTGGCACCGCGCGCCTCTGCAGTCAAGTGACTTACGCGACCTGACGTAGGTAGCGTCAGTAACGTGACATGGAACCGAGCGTAAAGGCTACAGAAGCGGGCGGATCGCGAGCGGGATGAGGTAAGTATGCGGCAGAAATACGGGGGAGGCGGCGCAGCTCGACACCGGGGACAGCCTAGTGTTGGGCAACTTTTTTTTTTTTCCCCCCCTCCGACGGCACAATCAACCTTGTGATCGCCGGCACACTAGTGTGCGCGGACACGCGTGAAAACATGATTTTTTTTTTTGGTTTTTTTGTTTTTTTTTTTAGGTTATACCAATTTTTGATACCAATGCTTACACTCAGAGGCCTCCTCTAGGAATCAGAAGAACCATATGATGCTATGTCACCATGACAATGGATAGTTTTGTCAGCGGAAGATTCTAGCAATTGCTGCCTGAGGTGGATATTAAATGATGCCCCCCCCCCTCCTGTTGTATTGCCCTCTCACTGTTAAATAAATCCTACAGACAGCACAATGACAGTGTGTTTTTTTTCTTTGAATGACTACAGGTTAGCGAGTCATAGTGGCATCTAGTTACCTTATGGATGACAATAGGATATATTAGTTATAGGATATAATAGATTACTTTGCCTCATGTAAACCAAATGTTGGGGGGGAGGGTCTGTATTAATAAATTAGAGGTGTTGTATATTGATTGGTGTGCTGTGCATGCTATTATTACAGTATTACAGTAGAAGGGGTGTTTTATATTAGTGGATCATGTGGTCAGTTGTGTTGTGAGGGGTATATATCATTTAGGAGCACAGTGTTGTTATCCAGGAGACTTCATACTGTAATTGACTGTGGTATTTTAGGGACGCTGGGTGGAGATGTGCTGCGCGGAGCTGAAGATATCCGGCCGTGAACTCAGCAGTCATACGTCATGGTGAGAAGAACCTGGAATAAAGTCCTCCTGATGGAAGGGGGGGGGTCTGTATTAATAAATTAGAGGTGTTGTATATTGATTGGTGTGCTGTGCATGCTATTATTACAGTATTACAGTAGAAGGGGTGTATTATATGTGTGGATCATGTGGTCAGTTGCGTTGTGAGGGGTATATATCATTTAGGAGCACAGTGTTGTTATTCAGGAGACTTCATACTGTAATTGACTGTGGTATTTTAGGGACGCTGGGTGGAGATGTGCTGCGCGGAGCTGAAGATATCCGGCCGTGAACTCAGCAGTCATACGTCATGGTGAGAAGAACCTGGAATAAAGTCCTCCTGATGGAAGAGATTGTCATCCATAAGGTACTAGATGCCACTAATGACTTCCAGAACCTGTAGTCAGTCACACAGTGTCAGTGTGCTGTCTGTAGGGATGTTATTTAACAGGGAGAGGGCAATGGAACAGGAGGGGGGGGGGCAGCATTTTAATATCCACCTCAGGCAGCAAATATGCTGTCAGTGTGCTGTCTGTAGGGATGTTATTTAACAGGGAGAGGGCAATGGAACAGGAGGGGGGGGCAGCATTTTAATATCCACCTCAGGCAGCAAATATGCTAGAGTAATTTAGGCATTTACTAAGCATATTCATGAATTATACAATAAAAACAATGTAAAATCTTGATGAGGGAGATGTACTTATGTTTTTATACTGGAGCTGATAGAAACTACACTAATGGCGCTGTTCATAGAACTACAACTACGGTGTCTCTGAGGTCTCAGCTTAGAGATAATAGTGTTCTACGAGGACATCTAGTGGTGAAAAAAAGGGGAATTGACCTGGGAATAATATAGTGCTATGCACAATCTCAGAATACGGGAGCCGAGAGAATAGGGGAGCCGAGAGGAGACAAATTTGTTTCAGGTACATTTGAGAAACTTATTGAGGATGGAAAAACAAGCTGTATTTTGTGGTGAAGAATCCCTGATGGTTTAAGGTGTTGAAGTGTATAGTATATGGAACCAGAAAAATGAGTCTTTTTTTTTTTTTACAAGATGGTTTCCTGGATCTCATTCAGACCCTGTGGTGCCAGAGTATCTAGCTTATAGATCCAATACACTTCACGTCGGCACAAGGTTGGAAATCTATTTGAGACTGTATTAGGTATATGGTCTATTGGTGTGATTGAAATGGGGCATTTATTATTAGGATGGCAGAGTGTACAATGCTTGGAGACCACATGTAACAGGAATTTTTTCTTGATGTTTTCTCTATGTTTATTTAGTCGACACTGGAGTGCTTGAACTGTTCGTCCTACATATTGTAGATGACATATTTGACATTCAATTAGATAAATAACATAATTGGTTTTACAGGACATTTTATTTTTAATTTGAAATGTTTCTCCTGTATTGTTGGACTTGAAGGTTTTACCTGTTTTTATGGTGCTGCAGCAGAGGCATCTTGGTTTATTACACTTAGTGACACCACTGGGGCTGTTGGTTTTATTCTTCTTATGCTGCCTGAGGGTGCTGGGTGCCAGAATGTTTTTAATTGTGGCTCCTCTCCTATAAGTAATTTTGGGACGGTTAGGAAGGTAATCTTTTAGATGGATATCCTTCTTGAGGATTGACCAGTGTTTTTGTAAGGTCTCTCTAATAGTATTGTATTTACAGTTGTACCTAGTAATAAAATTACTTTCTTGATCTTGGGTTGACTGTTTCTTTTTTTTGGGTGAAACTCTTTCTTGTTGTATGCAGATCTTAGTCAAAATTACAGAGAGAGAAGAAAGCACTACGGGCACAGCCAGCACAATAACGGATCCTTATCAGTCGATAGGAACAATGGATGGGTATGTGCGGAGATTGTCGCTATATCACATAGCACAATACACAATAAGTAAAGAGGCGGAGTGGCACTCACCATTCGTGAAAGCAATCTTCTTTATTCAAAGTTCACATAGAGGGTACACAGGGGGGGCACGCAGTGCCGCAAAGCCAACGGGCCGTTTCGGCCAGCCGGCGCTTTCTCAAGGCAGTGACGACGCATGCGCGCACCTCACCGGATATAAGGGGGAGGAAGCGCGCATTCGTCGTCATAGTAACAATAAACAATCAAATAAAACGTATTCTGCTGTTACTGGATTCCTAAATCCAGACATAAATTCTATTCCGCTTTAATATTTGGTTGTATTAGCTGTACAGGTGAACAGGAATCAGGTATAACAGCAAGATAAAGTGGCGTGTAAGTGGGTGAAGGGTCAGTATCTAGACCGTGCTACCTGTTAAAAACATACACTTAAAAGGAGACACAATACTATACTAGTAAATAACATGGTGAAGAGATAACTATTCCGGATAAACTCAAAGAAAAACCTTCATGTCATTACGGTCATTGAGTCCTAAAGCGCCCATGGCTCCAAATTTCATGATGCACCTACTCTCATGCCGTAGAAGATTAAGAGCACGATCCCCACCCTCAGGGCCACATGCCACCCTCTCTATACCTGCAAATTTCAAAACATCAGGGTCCCCATTATGTTGCTGTCTAATATGCTCGATCAGACGGGGGCAGCCGTTGCCTGTAATTATGGACCTCTTATGCTCCCTGATTCTGGTAAAAAGGCTCCTGACCATTTTCCCGATGTAATAACGTTGACAGGGGCAGGAAACTACATAGACAACGAACGTGGATCTACAGGAGATGAAAGTATTAACCCTTTGATTGATGCCTCCAAAAGTTATGTACTTGGCCTGACTATTAAAACTGCAATGACGGCAGGACCCACACTTAAAATTACCCTTGGGAGTCCCCGACCCTCAAAGCAAGCCAAAAAAATGTTGGCGAGGGTACAAGCTACTGGGGTGCCCATAGCGGTACCCGTATTCTGGGCATACCATTTACCATCAAAGATGAAGGCATTGTGCGATAGGACAAGTCCATTGCACAAAAAATCAATGTATGTGTCACCTTGGCCTGCATTAATGAGTACGTCCCGAACACTCTCCACCCCTAGTTCCTGTGGGATGCGTGTATACAAGCTCTCCACATCAATCGATGCCAGATAATATCCCTCCAACCACTGTATATCCCGGATAACCTCCAAAAAGGTGTTGGTATCCTTGAGGTAAGACGAGATGTCGGAGAGCAAGGGGCATAACAACCAGTCTAGGAATTGGGACAGGGGCTCAAATAGGGAGCCAATACCCGCCACTATCGGGCGGCCAGGGGGACTCACAAGGGTTTTGTGCACTTTTGGTAGAAAGTACCAACACGGGTACTTGGGACTGGCGGGGAAAAGTTCCTCTGCTGTGCGTTCTGACAAGACACCATAGTTAACACTCCATCTGAGGAAATCCTGTAATCTGGTTTGGAACCCGAAAGTGGGATTACTATCCAGAGGTGTATATGTGGACCTGTCCTGTAGCTGCCTCATGGCCTCTTTTACGTAGTAGTCCCTGGTCATCAGGACCACGTTGCCCCCCCTTATCGGCCGGCTTAACCAATATATCTGCACGGGTCTTCAGCCAGCGGAGGGCACGTAATTCACCCTCAGTGAGGTTCCTAGGGGCCTCTGGATATAGCAGGGATTTGATATCCTTAATAACCATCTGGCTGAAGATTTCGATGGGTGATCTTAGGATGCTGTCTGGGTAGCCCTTTTCATGGAACCTGTCCGTTAATATTTTCGCTTGTTCGTTATAGTCAGTTATATTCGTACAATTTTTCCTTATCCTCTTGTATTGAGAGAAGGGAATATTCTTGACCCACTTTTTATGATGGGCACTGGAGTAGTTTAAATAATTATTAGAATTTACTGTTTTGAAGTGCGTTTTCGTACTGAATTGATCATTTGTTTGATAGATTTCGAGATTCCAAGAAAACAATGTTGGAAGCGTTTTTTTCTAGGGTAAATGAGATACCATATGAGTTGTTATTGAGATGTTCTTGGAAGTGTACAGCTTCCTCGATGGGACCTGACCATAAAAAGAAGAGATCGTCAATGAAACGTTTATAGAGGACGTCTGCGGGCAGCCGTTTTGTATTTTTCTGCCTCTGGGGGCGGCCATTATGAATCACTACTGCAAAGATTCTATGGATACGCACAGAAATGATGCTTGCAACCCACTAAGAAGAAGACAACTGCCTTCCAGGTAAATAGATGCAGCACAAGGCAGGGGTGCCGCCATCACCTTTTAATCTTTTGTAATCTGCATTAATCCCAGTTTGCACAACTTCTAACTACCTTGCCATGAACCCCTCAGATGTTGCAAAAAACATGTGGAATTGGCCCAAAATGCTATAAAAATGAAGCTGGCATAACCTTACTTTGACAAGTTCCACTATGAAAGCTAGTGGGTTGGGGGCACTGGCACAATAGGTTGAAAGTAGGGAGTTTCCAAGAGCCCCAACTGTGACACGCGCAGTGTTCTGTGGGATGCAAACTAGCCTCATGCTTACTTCTGCCGGCAGCCAATTTGTATTTTTCTGTCCCTGGGGGCGGCCATTTTGAATTACTACTGGCAAGCTTCTATGGACACGCACAGAAAGTGATGCTTGCAAGCCCCTAAGAAGAAGACGACTGCCTTCCAGGTAAATAGATACAGCACATGGCAGGGGTGCCGCCACCACCTTTTAATCTATTGTAATCTGCATTAATCCCAGTTTGCACAACTTCTAACTACCTTGCCATGAACCCCTCAGATGTTGCAAAAAACATGTGGAATTGGCCCAAAATGCTATACAAATGAAGCTGACATAAGCCTACAGGTTCCATTTAGAAGACTAGTGGGGCGGGGGCACTGGCACAATAGGTTGGATGTAGAGATCTTAAATACACTCTATAAAGCAAGTCGTACACCCAGGTAGACGCTTCCCCTAGATGTAGACCTTTCATTCCAGAGACTGGCAGTATCAATAATACCAACCCAATGGTATAACCCCCACCCGTCCCCTGCACAAAAAATCTAAACATGAGGCTGTCTGATGGGAAAAAAGTGGAGGTCGGCCACAGCTTTATTTATTAACAATATTTACAAACAATTAAACTGATCTGTGGGAAGACACAGACCCTTCCGGCATTATTCACCTCGCATGCCTGGCCCCGCCTACGCGGGGGCATGTCCTTGTTGGTCCGACAGGTGATTTCGACGTAAGCCGAGAGGGTCCAGATTCCACCACAGGCCACTAGGAGTACAGTGTACCCCTACACTGTGCTCCGACCCCCACACAACAGGAACAGGGCCCTCTCAATGGCGTCCTGAAGGCCTGGAATAAAAATATCCAGGCCAATATAATTCAGATGGACCCCGTCCTCTCTCATAAGGCCCGAATTATCCCCCTCCAAATGCCTATGGCGTATAACGACGCCACCTCTGGACCTCACAAAACGGGCTACCCACATATTGAGCATGCGCCTAGCTCTCTCTATGGAATCGGGGCTGCGGGCGCCATTCCAAATCACCTGTGGCACTATCTCCAACCACACCACCACAAGATCACTGAAAAAGGCAGAAAAACGCATTAAATTCACCAGGAACATGTCTAGCCCTGAAAACAACATTCAACTGTAAGCAGGGCAACACCAAATGTCTGAGCAACGCCAACACCTGCAGTGAACTTGAGGTTAGATTATTCAAAGCCTGAACCGTACTCTCGTTGTCTGACCAAAAACGAATTCTCTTATTCATCATCTCTTGCCCCCACAGTTCCACCGCCACCACGATCGGAAAGAGTTCCAGCAATGTCAAATTCTTAGTGAAACCTCTCTCCACCCACTGCACGGGCCAACACTCTGCAGACCACTTCTTTTCAAAAATTGCGCCATAGCCTACCGACCCTGCCACATCCGTATACAGCTGTAAATCGGCGTCGTCAATCTCCTGCTCCAGAAAGGCTGACACACCGCTATAATCAGTCAAAAAAGACCACCACACCTTCAGGTCTTCCTTCAAGACCGAGGTCAAACGAATGTGATGATAAGGCTTGACGGTGCCGGCAGTAGCCAGTGACAATCTCCTCGAAAAAACCCTACCCATAGGAAAAATCCTGCATGCAAAAGCTAATTGCCTCAGAATCAATAATGATGCCCAAAAAGGTCAGCCTTGTAGTAGGGCCCTCAGTCTTCTCAGCCGACAACGGAACTCCAAAATAATCAGCCATACA
>CM033642.1:183676342-183695772 GCA_019512145.1 Engystomops pustulosus | reverse complement strand
TGAAAACGGTGCTTCGCATAGTATGGAGGATTCCAATAGTTCGAAGATACTGCTAACTCTACCATCTGTTCGACCTACCAAATTTACTAATATAGAGTTGGTCTCCCATTTCGCAAAATTGCCTATCTGAGCTGACAGGTAATACCCCTTAAAGAAGGGTAGATAGACCTAGGCCTCCCTCTTCAATAGCTTTATACATGTAACTCATCTTTATTCTGATCCGCTTTCTCCCCCAAATCAAATCATTCAATATGGCCTCCAATAACTCTCCTCTATCCAAATAGGACAGGCAGACAGCGTAAATAAAATTTTGGGAAGCAGAGTCATTTTAATTAACCCGATCTTATCGGCTTTCGTAAGTGGCATTTTACTCCAAGTCGCTACCTTACTCCTAACTTCTTGAAGCAGAGGCTTTAAGTTAGTGTTCTCAAAATCACATAGTTTTTTCGTAACTACCGTACCTAAGTATTTAAACTTTTAAAAAAAAACCTGTACCTCCGGGCATAATGGCAAAAGTATCGATTTCTGCCAATTAATATCCAAGCCAGAGTACCTACCAAATTCTTTCACTAACTCAAATACTCTCGGGACAGACCGCACAGAGTCGCTCAGGTACAGTACCATATCATCTGCATATAAACAGACCTTATCTTTTATTCCACCAACCCCCCCTCCCTTGATCTCATGATCCTCCCTAATCATAATAGCAAGGGGCTCAATATACAGAGCGAATAAAAGTGGAGATAACGGGCACCCTTGACGGGTGCCTCTGGATAACGGAAAGGATTCAGAGAAGGTATCCCCCATTTTGATTCTAGCTCTTGGGCAGTTATACATGCTCTTTACAAAGCCAATGAATCTATCCCCTATGGCAGTGGTGGCGAACCTATGGCACTGGTGCCAGAGATGGCACTCAGAGGCATCTCTGTGGGCACACGGGCTGTCTCCCAGGCACAGAGTTTGCCAGACATGGCACCTTCCTGCAGTCTCAGGCAGTAAAAGCAGTGCCCTGCTATTTTAAAGTGACCCACCCTGTGCTGCTTGGTCCTGTCCGAAGAGTGAAAAGGTGTGGACAGGGTCGGATTGGAGCTCCAAAATTCTGGTAGCAATAAGTTTGTTGCTGCCTAAATTGCCGTGTTTGCACTTTGGGAAAAGCTAGTGTTTTTTGGGTCTCATTATGGGCACTCTATCTCTAAAAGGTTCGCCATCAATGCCCTATGCCAAACTTGGCCATAACCTTCCAAAGGAAGCTCCACTCCACCCTGTCAAACGCTTTAACCGCGTCTAGAGACAGGATGGAGCGGAGATCCCCGGAACCCATCTCTATAGCTGAGAACATCCTGAGCATACAGTCACTTATCCTCCTATTCGGGATAAACCCTTTTTGATCCTGGTGCACAATACCCTGAACAACCTTTTGGAGCCTCAGCGCCAAGGCTTTTGCAAGAATTTTTATGTCAGTGTTTAATAGGGATATCGGCCGAAATGAACCTACCTCTAGCGGATCTTTTCCTTTCTTCGGAATAAGAGAGATATTAGCATCCGCCATCGTCCTGGATACCGAGCCAGACGTAAACCCTGTCCTGAACGTGTCTAACAACCGCGGTAACAGTGCTATATTATATTTCCTATAGAAACTGAAGGGAAGCCCGTCGGGACCTGGAGTGGAGTCCCTGGTAGAGTTCAATGCGTCCAATATCTCACCCAGCATTAAATCTCCTTAACTCCTTCTGGGCTCCGGATATCGCTGGAAATTCTACCTTTCCCAAAAAGTTATCAATTTCTGTCCCCTGCAAGTCTGTCTGTGTTCTGTATAACTCTGAGTAGAATCTCCCGAACACCTGTGCAATCTGTCCCGAGGCATTCCTTATAACCCCCTCCTCGTCCCTGATTGCTGATATCACCTTACCATTAGCCCTAGCAGTTTGAACCATGTTAGCTAGCAATTTGCCAGACTTACTGCCCTCAGCAAAGTACTTCTGACCCTGGAAAAACACTTTAGGTTGAGATTTTTGATCCAAGAACTCCTTCAGCCATGCCCTAGCACCGTTAACCTTCAATCTATTCTCTTCCCTGGAAGATTCATAAAAACCTTGTTCTGCTACCTCTAATGCCTCCTTTAGATTTCTTTCCTTACCACCAAAACTCTTTCTAGCATGAATAATCTTACTGTTATATATAGCTCTAACATATGCCTTGAAGGAATCCAATACAACCCGACTATTGATGTCCTGCGAGTTCCTGGACCAAAACTCATTAGAAATGGAATCCATATTAATTTGTGATTCAAGAATCGAAATCCAATATGGGTTCAGCCTGAAGCTACGTTCTTTCTTTCCCTCGTTCTTCCTTAGCACAATCATAACGGGGCCATGGTCCGATATTGGGCAAATTTCATATGACATTTTGTGAATCATCCTGTAGAAGCCAAAATTGGCTAAACAAAGGTCAATCCGCGATAAAGTGCCATACGACTGGCTCATACAGGAAAATGCACTGCGATTGCCATATAAACTACGCCACACGTCTATCCACTCTAATTCGTCACAGAAACGGGCCAATGGCTCCTTTCTTTCACCAACCCCCCGTGGACTTACTGTCCATTGGTATTCGATCTCGGTAATTATCCATGGTAGTATTGAAATCCCCCATGATCATTAAAAGTGCTGTTTGGGGAGTAGCCTAGAGACAGGGGCTTGGATTGGCGAAAGCTCGCCTGGCAGCGGAGCGCCAGCTCCATGCCAAGATCCAACTAACATAGTTTTAACTGCAGCACCTTTAATCTACTACTAGTTCACTGCCTCCATACATGGTCCCCTTATCAAACGAGCTGTGTCAGGCAGAATTTTGGGTTGTTTTCATGGCTTCCATGTTAACTTTGTCGCCACCCTGCTGTGTAATCCACAAAATATACTGGCAAACTTTTATCATGTACCGATATTATTTGAGCGCTTCTTGCTCACCTCCTTTGGTTCCTCTCTGCCACCCATTGGTTTGAAGCCTGAGTCCATTTAGGGTATGTCGCCATGACACTCTCTAGCCTGCCACTGCTGCCGCTGCCTCTGCATGCCGTCCCCTATAGTGTCAGGGTCAATTATTGCATGTTTTAGATGCTATCTAGCCTCATTCGGTCACTCTGTCATGGCCATGCTGTTCCCCATAATTTTGGCATAATGGTGCGATTAAGCAGCCTCAGAGGCATCCATGCATGCTGCCCCTGCTGTTTCCTGTCCATTTCCGTGGTGTTTCCATCCTTTTCTGAGGTTCCCAGGTGTTTGGCCAAGCTTCCCTGTGCAGAGCCTTGGTCCCCTTGAAAAATGCTCGAGTCTCCCATTGACTTCAATGGGGCTCGTTACTCGAAACGAGCACTCGAGCATCGGGAAAAGTTTGTCTCGAATAACGAGTACCCGAACATTTTAGTGCTCGCTCATCTCTAATCTTTTCCTTTCTTCGGAATAAGAGACATATTGGCATCCGCCATCGTCCTGGATACTGAGCCAGACATAAACCCTGTCCTGAACGTGTCTAACAACCGCGGTAACAGTGCTATATTATATTTCCTGTAAAAACTGAAGGGAAGCCCGTCGGGACCTGGAGTAGAATCCCTGGTAGAGTTCAATGCATCCGAGATCTCTTCCAGCGTTAAATCCGAGTCCAAGAACTCCTTCTGGGTTTGGGATATCGTTGGAAATTCTACCTTTCCCAAAAAAATTATCAATTTCTGTCCCCTGCAAGTCTGTCTGTGTTCTGTATAAATCCGAGTAGAATATACCGAACACCTGTGCAATCTGTCCCGGGGCATTCCTTATAACCCCTTCCTTGTCCCTGATTGCTGATATCACCTTACCATTAGCCCTAGTAGTTTTGAACCATATTTTCTAGCAATTTGCCAGACTTACTGCCCTCAGCAAAGTACTTCCCTGGAAGAATACTTTATGTTGAGATTTTTGATCCAAGAACTCCTCCAGCCGTGCTCTAGCACCATTAACCTTCAATCTATTCTCTTCCCCCGGAGATTCATAAAAACCTTGTTCTGCTAACTCTAATGCTTCCTTTAGATTCCTTTCCTTAACACCAAAACTCTTTCTAGCATGAATAATCTTACTGTTATATATTCCCCTGACATATGCCTTAAAGGAATCCCATACAACCCGACTATCGATGTCCTGCGAGTTCTTGGACCAAAACTCATTAGAAATGGAATCCATATTAATTTGTGATTCAAGAATCGAAATCCAATATGGATTCAACCTGAAACTATGTTCTTTCTTTCCCTCGTTCTTCCTTAGCACAATGATAATGGGGCCATGGTCCGATATTGGGCAAATTTCGAATGACATTTTGTGAATCATCCTGTAGAAGCCAAAATTGGCTAAACAAAGATCAATTTGCCATACGACCGGCTCATACAGGAAAATGCTCTACGATTACCATATAAACTACGCCACACGTCTATCCACTCTAATTCATCGCAGAAACGGACCAATGGCTCCTTTCTTGCACACCCACCCGTGGACTTACTGTCCGCTGGTATCCGATATCAGTAATTATCCATAGTAGTATTAAAAACCCCCATGATCATTAAGGCACAATTACCCTTATCCTCGCTAAATAAGAGCAGGTCTTTAAGTACACTAAAAGAGAAGGGAGGTGGAATATACGTAAATGCCAGAATAACCATAGTTCCATACAATTTTCCATATAGAAAAACATATCAATCCACTGTTTACTTATAACAAAATCAATGTCTGCATGAATCACCCCTCTAGAGTATATACTCCCGAAAGAATGAAATACACGAACTGCCCACCTTTTTTCAAATCTATACATATATTTTTCAATTAGGTGTGTTTCCAGCAGGCAAATGATGGCTGGCAGGTGTTTATTCACAACATCTTTATACTCCTGTGGTGTAATAAACTTTATTGTGAAGGTCAGTGATTTAACCATATCAAAGCTAATAGTTTTTATACACAGCTATAAAACACAGTGAAATTTTGTTTTTCATAGTATCATAGTATATAAGGCTGGAAGGAGACGCAAGTCCATCAAGTCCAACCTTCAAGAATTAAATAAATGTTTTATCCCCATAACCCGTGATATTTTTTCTCTCCAGAAAGTCATCCAGGCCTCTCTTGAACATGTACATAGAGTCCGCCATAACAACCTCCTGCGGCAGAGAGTTCCATAGTCTCACTGCTCTTACAGTAAAGAACCTTTGTCTATGGTGATGGTAGAATCGCCTCTCCTCTAGGCGTAGAGGATGCCCCCTTGTCCTGGTCACAGGCCTAGGTATAAAAAGATCTTTGGAGAGATACTTGTACTGTCCATTCAGGTATTTGTACATTGTAATGAGGTCTCCCCTCAGTCGTCTTTTTTCTAAACTGAATAATCCCAAATTTTGTAATCTGTCATTGTATTCTAGTCCCCCCATTCCCCTAATAATCCTGGTTGCTCTCCTCTGCACCCGTTCCAGCTCTACTATATCCTTTTTATACACTGGTGCCCAAAACTGTACACAATATTCCATGTGTGGTCTGACCAGGGATTTGTATAAGGGCAGCACTATGTCTTTATCAGGAGAATCTATTCCTTTCTTGATACATCCCATTATTTTATTTGCTTTAGCAGCAGCCGCCTGGCTCTGGTCACTAAAATTAAGTTTACCATCCACCAATACCCCCAAGTCCTTTTCAGCTTCAGTTTTACTAAGTAATTGACCGTTTAGAACATAATTATACTTTTTGTTTCCATGACCCAAGTGCATCACTTTACATTTATCTACATTAAACCTCATCAACCATTTCTCTGCCCATCCCTCAAGCTTCCACAAATCCCTCTGTAATGCTAAACTATCGACCTCAGTATTTATTACTTTACATAGCTTAGTATCATCTGCAAATATTGAAACTTGACTGTGTAAACCCACTACAAGGTCATTAATAAAAATATTAAAAACAAGTGGCCCCAATACTGACCCCTGTGGCACTCCACTGGTAACATCAACCCAATCTGAGAATGTGCCATTAATGACCACCCTCTGTTTTCTATCACTAAGCCAATTACTTACACAGATACACAGATTTTCTCCTATTCCCAGCAGTCTCATTTTATATACCAACCTTTTATGTGGCACAGTGTCAAAGCCCAAGTGCATAACTTTACATTTATCTACATTAAACCTCATCAACCATTTCTCTGCCCATCCCTCAAGCTTCCACAAATCCCTCTGTATTCACAGTGTCGAATATCTGGCATCTTTTAACCCTATCGCTGGCTCCTCGGATATTCCAAGTAACTATTCTAATAGTATCTGTCATTTAAGGAAAAAAAAAAAAAAAGGAAAAAGAAAAAAAAGGAAAAAATACCCCTCTCCAGCTGGGAGGAACCACCCCCCACCCCCACATACCCCCTCCCACATACCCCCTCTCCTTCACGACCCGTCTTACGCTTTCTTCTTTTCAACAGGTCTCCTTAACCCTTGACGCCATCCTCCCCTACCCCTCCAACCTGCCGTCCTAATATCATATCCTGAAACTCAAATCACTTGTCTGTCTAGCCATTCGGATGCTTCCTCTGAACCTGTGAAAAACCATGTCCTGTCTTTGTATATAACCCTCAGTTTAGATGGAAACAGTAATGCATATTGTATTCCGGTGTGTTTCCAGCAGGCAAATGATGGCTGGCAGGTGTTTATTCACAGTGTCGAATATCTGGCATCTTTTAACCCTATCGCTGGCTCCTCGGATATTCCAAGTAACTATTCTAATAGTATCTGTCATTTAAGGGAAAAAAAAAGGAAAAAGAAAAAAAGGAAAAAATACCCCTCTCCAGCTGGGTGGAACCACCCCCACCCCCACATACTCCATACCCCCTCCCCTTCACGACCCGTCTTACGCTTTCTTTTTTTCAACAGGTCTCCTTAACCCTTGACGCCATCCTCCCCTACCCCTCCGACCTGCCGTCCTAATATCATATCCTGAAACTCAAATCCCTTGTCTGTCTAGCCATTCGGATGCTTCCTCTGAACCTGTGAAAAACCATGTCCTGTCTTTGTATATAACCCTCAGTTTAGGTGGAAACAGTAATACATATTGTATTCCGGCTTCTGACAGTCTTTTTTTAACTGTTTTAAAGCTCGCCCTTGTATCAAGTCTCGGTCCTGAGAGCTAATTAATTTAGCCAATATGCCCCTAGGGGGGGAACCCAGTGCCGATTTCTTGAAAGGGACCCGATGAGCCCTCTCTATGCCAATCTATTGCGGCCCTGGACTCCTCCACCGAATTTTTTGTATCCCTGACCGCTGTCAGAATTTCAGTCAGTAGTGAGCTTAATTCTGGTGGTAGGCCTTCCCTTTGCAATGTTTCCAGACTAAGGCTCCCCTCTCCCCCAGTCCCCTAATCCTTTCTTGTATCTTTAGTACTCTGTTTGCTTTTAACAGGGGGTGATTTCCATAACTTATCCAGGCCTGTAACGGCCGGTAACAATGCCGTGGGGGGGAAATGCTGCCGGTGTGATATGACACAATGTCACACCTACACAATTAAATTTAAGCACCTCTGAGGACGCATCTAGTTACATTACCACAGATGCAGAAACGCGTTAGGTGTGACTTATATGAGTAATCAGCTGAGCTTATCAGTATCTATCTTTTTGGCCTAGTGACAGACAATACTGTTCCTATAGACCACGATTTTCTATAGGCTCGCCAGCCGGGTCAGTGTTCTAACACAATATCGCACTGCCCTGTCTATGGAACATTTTTGATAATAATCATTCACGGACCAATGCCTGAATGTATTAGATAATTATTTACAATTTTAACAAATTACTATTAAAGTTTATTTAGTTTTAAACGTTTCCAGTCAGGCAGACAAAATTATTCCTAATTCTTAACGAAACGTAAACCAATAATATCTCGCAAATGTGTTTTCTAAACTTATCCAGGCCTCCCCCGGACTTCCTCATTATCCCTTTTGGAGGCATAATTGGTGTCCATCTTAAGAGTAAGAATAAGAATTAAAAAAAAGCATAAACCCAAAGACCATCCTGAATTCTTTAACAAGCCTCGTCCAGCCTCAAGCCTAGGAATTACGGAGTGTGGTCACAATATGATCATAGAACACTTTGACGACAATCAGAATCGCAGTCACATGGAAAATATGACAACACAAGCTCAATTACTGGAATTAATGTTAAAGATTAAATGTAAGTAATTATCCACATTAAACACAGGATAGAGGATTACATTCTACAGTCTCACTCGAGCCGTTTCCACCCCAGGCAAGCAGTTAAATTACTGTTTCTGCAATAAGCAGGGAAAAAAGAAAGAAAAAAAAAAAACAATGAAATCTGAAAGGCTATATCAGGGACTATGTCCCATTACCGAGACAGAGTGCAAGAGCATTCGTTAGTCCAAGAACAGAATGAGTCAATTGCCCGACGGAATGCTGTCCTGGAAACACGGAGGTACTGCAATTAGTTAGTTGTTAGTTTATCTTCTAGTACAACCCAAACCTCAGTTTCACTTAACAACCTCCAAACTATAGGTACAGCAGATGTTAATCCAGATGTGAGTCCAGATGTTAATCTAGATGTTAGTCCAGATGTTAATCTAGATGTTAGTCCAGATGTTAGTCCGGATGTTAGTCCGGATGTTAGTCCAAATGTTAGTCCAAATGTTAGTCCAGATACTAATCCAGATGTTAATCCTGATGTTAGCCCAAAGCTTTAACACATAATTGATTGCAAAACATAATCCTAATCAAGGGACGTTCATCAGAACTACTGGATATTACCAGGATGCCTCCCTTTTGGAGGCATATTTGGTGTCCGTTTTAAGAGTAAGAATAAAAAAAAAAAGAGCATACACCCAAAAACCCTCCTAAATTCTATGACACACCTCGTACAGCCTCAAGCCTAGGAATTACAAAGTATGGTCACAATATTATCATAGGGCACTTTGACGACAATCAGAATCGCAGTCACCTGGAGAATGTGACAACACAAGCTCAATTACCGGAATTAATGTTAAGGATTAAATGTAAGTGATTATCCACATTAAACACAGAATAGAGGATTACAATCCACAGTCGCACTCCGACCGTTACCACCCCAGGCAAGCAGTTAAATTGCTGTTTCTGCTATACGCTGGAGAGTTAAAAAAAAAAAAAAAAAAAAAAAAGAAAGAAAAGACCAAAAAAAACAAGAAAACAAAACCAAAACCAAAAAAACAATGAAATCTGAAAATCTGAAAGGCTATATCAGGGACTATGTCCCGTTACTGAGTGCAATAGCATTCGTTAGTCAAAAACAGAATGAGTCAATCGCCCGACGAAATGCTGTACTGGAAACACGAAGGTACTGCAGTTAATTAGTTGTTAGTAGTTAATTTATCTTCTAGTGTAACCCAAGCCTCAGTTTCACTGGACAACCTCCAAACTGAAGGTACAGCAGATGTTAATCCAGATGTTAGTCCAGATGTTAATCTAGATATTAGTCCAGATGTTAGTCCAGCTCTTAATCCAAATGTTAGTCCAAATGTTAGTCCAGATTTTAATACAGATGTTAATCCTGATGTTAGCCCAAAGCTTTAACACATGATTAGTTGCAAAACATAATCCTAGTCAAGGGACGTTCATCAGAGCTGCTGGATATTACAAGGATGCCCTCCAGGGGGTCCTCTGCCACCCACAATAGAAAGTGGAATACGGTCACCATACTGTGTGTCGGCTCTGGGGGATAACTGAAAGGATTCAGAGAAGGTATCCCCTCTGTGTGGGTGGGATCTAGCTCGTGGGCGTTATACATCTCTTTCAAAGCCAATGAATCTATCCCTATGGCAGTGGGGCGAACCGTTGAAGGTATGGCACTGGTGCCAGAGATGGCACTCAGAGGCCATCTCTCTGGTGGCACACGGTGCTGTCTCCTCAGCACAAGAAAAATTTGGGCCAGACATGCCCCTTCGCTGCAGTCTCAGGCAGTAAAAGCATGCCCTGCGAATTTTAAAGTGCCCACCCTGTGCTGCTTTGTCCTGTCCGAAGAGTGAAAATTGTGTGGACAGGTCGGATTGGGCTCCCAAAATTCTGTAGCATAAGTTTTGTTTGCTGCCTAAATTGCCGTGTTGCACTTTGGGACAAAGCTATTTGGGTTTGGTCTCTTTATGACCACTCTATCTCTAAAATGTGCGCCAGTCAATGACCATAAGCCAAACTTCCTAACCTCCAAGGAAGCTCCACCCACCCTGTCAAAATCAACACGCTTTAACCCCAGAAAAACAAAAATAAAAAATAACCGCGTCTCGAGACAGGAGGGTGCGGGATTCCCCGAACCCTCTGCTATACTGAGAACAATCCTGAGGGCATACAGTCCTTATCCTCTAATTCGGTAAAAAAACCCTTTTTGATCCGTGGTGCAACCATACCACCCTGAACAACCTTTTGGGCCTCATCAATCGCCAAGGTTTTTGCAAGAATTTTTATGTCAGTGTTTAATAGGATACGGACCGAATGAACCTACCTCTGCGGATCTTTCCTTTCTTTCTTCGGAATAGTAGAGATATTATCATCCGCCATCGTCCTGGATACCGATCCAACGTAAAAAACCCTGTCCAACGTGTTCTAACAAAAACCGCGGTAACAGTGCTATATTATAATTTTCCTATAGAAACTGAAGGAAGCCCGCGGACCTGGAGTGATTCCCTGGTAGAGGTTCAAATATATTCGTCCAATAATTTCACACCAGCATTAATCTCCAGTCCCAAGACTCCTTCTGGCTCCGGATAATCTTTGGAAATTCGTCCGCTTCCCAACAAGTTCTCAATTTCTGTCCCCTGCAAGTCTGTCTGTGTTCTGTTTACTCTGAGTAGAATCTCCCGAACACCTGTTCAATTCTGTCCCCGAGCATTCCTTATAACCCCCTCCTCGTCTCCTGATTGCTCGTGATCACCTTATACCATTTAGAGCCCTAGCAGTTGAACCATTTGTAGCTAGCAATTTGCAACTTACTGGCCCCTCAGCCAAGTACTTCTGACCTGGAACAACCCTTTAGGTTGAATTTTTGATCCAGAACTCCTTCAGCATGCCCTAGCACCGTTAACCTTCAATCTAATTCTCTTCCCTGGACGATTCCATAAAAACCAACTGCTTGTTTGCTACCTCTAATGCCTCCTTTAATTTCTTTCCTTAACCACCAAAACGTCTTTCAGCATTAAATACTTAACTGTATATATACCCTAACTATGCCTGAAAGGATCCAATACACCCCAACCCACTATTATGCCTGCGAGTTCCTGGGACCAAAACTCATTAGAAATTGAATGCCATATTAATTTGTGATTCAATAATCGAAATCCAAATATGGTTGCATCCGGAACTACGTTCTTCTTCCTCGGTCTTCCTTAGCACAACTCATCACGGGGCCATGGTCCCATATGGGGGCAAAATTTCAGATGACATTTTGTGAATCAATCCTGTATAGCCAAAATTGGCTAAACATAGTCATCCGCGATAAGTGCCATAAACGACTGCTCATACATGAAAGCACTGCGTTGCATATAAACACGACTACTCCCAACGTTCATCCACGCTACTTCGTCACAGAAACGGTCCAATGTGGCTCCTTTCTTTCCCAACCCCCCGTGGACTTACTGCCCATTGGTATTTTTCGATCCGGTCATTTCCATGTAAGTATTGAAATCCCATGATCATTACGGCACAGTTACCCTTATCTCGCTAATAAGAGCAATACACAAAAGAGAAGGGAGGTGGAATATACGTTAAATGCCAGAATAACCATAGTTGCCACCTACAATTTTTCCATATAAAAACAGTATCAATCCATGTTTACTATAAAAAATCAATGTCTGCATAATCAAACTGTTTACCACCGCCCTAATATATACTGGCCGAAAAACAGTATGAATACAACAAACGCCCACCTTTTTTCAAATCATATACATGATTTATTTCATTAGGGGTGTTTTCCAGCAGCAAATGAGGCTGGCAGTGTTTATTTTCAATAAGTATCATAGTAATATAGGCTGGAAGGAGACGAGAGTCCATCAATCCCAACCGTCAAGAATAAATAAATGTGTTCATATCCGCCGTAAGGATGAAAAGAGCCGTGATATTTTTTCTGCTCCAAAAGTCATCCATGCTCCTCCTTGAACGTACATAAGTCGCCATAAACACACACCTCCTGCGGCAGAGAGTTCACATGTCTCCTGCTCGTTAACAGTAAAAGATACCTTTGTCCTATGTTGGAAGTAAACGCCTCTCCTCTAGGCGTAGGAGCATCCCCCTGTTCCTGGTCACGCCGAGTATAAACGAATTTTGGAGGATATGCTGTACTGTCCGTTCAGGTATTTGTACCTGTAATAATGGGTCTCCCGCTCAAGTCGTCTTTTTTCTTTAAACTGAATATCCCAAATTTTGTAATCTGTCATTGTATTCTAGTCTTCCCGCCATGCCCTAAATCCTGGTTCTCTCCTCTCTCTGCACCCGTTCCAGCCTATTATTCCTTTTTAATACCTGGTGCCAAAACTGTACACATATGCATTCCATGTGTGTCTACCCAGGGTATTGTATAAGGGCAAAACGTATGCTTTATCCATGAGAATCATTCCTCTCTGATACATCCGCATTGATTTTTATTTGGCTTTAGGCACAGCCCCCGCCTGCTCTGGTCCCTAAAATTATTACCAGTTTATACCATCCACCAACTAACGCCCATCCTTTCAGCTCAGTTTAAGCTAAGTGAATATGACCCGTTTAGAATAATTAAACTTTTTGTTTCTCATGCCAAGTGCATAACTTTACATTTATCTAACATTAGCCTCATCAACCATTTCTCTGCCATCCCTCAAGCTGTCCACAAATCCCTCGTAGATTCACGAGTCGAATTCTGCATCTTTAAACCCTATCGCTGCTCCTCGATATTCTCAATAACTATTCTAATAGTATCTGTCATTTAAGAAAAAAAAAAAAAAGAAAAAGAATAAAAAGGAAAAAATACCCCTCTCCTCGGGAGACCACCCCCCCCACCCCACATACCCCCTCCCACATACCCTCCCTCTCCTTCACTGACCCGTCTTATCGCTTTTCTCTTTTCAACACTGTCTCCTTAAACCCTGACGCCATCCTCCCCTACCCCTCCAACCTTGCGCCTAATATCATATACCTGAAACTCAATCCCTTGTTTCTGTCTAGCCACTTCGGATGCTTCCTCTGAACCTGGAAAAAATCCATGTCCTGTCGTTGTTATAACCATCAGTTTAGATGGAAACAGTATGGCCTATTGTTTCCGGCTTCTGACAGTTCCGTGTTTTAACTGTTTTAAAAGCTCGCTCTTGTAATCAATCATCTCGTCCTGAGAGCTATCATTTTCCCAATGCCCCTAGGGGGAACCCGTGCCGATTCTGAAAGTGACCCGATGAGCCCTCTCTATGGCCAAAAAATCGTCCGTTTCCAAATTATCTCCAACCATTTTGTACACTTGGATAATTCCCAGGTTCGTCTCTCTGGAAAAACCCAGCTCTTCTAAACCCACTATTCTTATATTCGACCTTCTGGACCTGTCCTCCATCTGTTATTTTCATTTGTAGACCTATATTGTCTTTTTTTGCCTTTTCGATATCTGCTTTAAGATCTTTTACTTGAAGCTCCAATTTCTTGCAGCTATTGACCATTTCCTTATTTTTATCTTTTATTTTATTTAGTTCTTCACAAATTAATTTAATTTCGGAATTTAAATTGCTAATCTGGTCATTAACATTGTCTATTGCGGCCCTGGACTCCTCCACCGAATTTTTTGTATCCCTGACCATTGTCAGAATTTCAGTCAGTAAGTGAGCTTAATTCTGGTGGTAGGCCTTCCCTTTGCAATGTTTCCAGACTAAGGCTCCCCTCTCCCCCAGTCCCTGAATCCTTTACTGTGTCTTTTGTACTCTGTTTGCTTTTAACAGGGGGTGATTTCCATAACTTATCCAGGCCTCCCCCGGACTTCCTCACACTCCCTTTTGGAGGCATATTTGGTGTCCGTTTTAAGAGTAAGAATAAAAAAAAAAAGAGCATACACCCAAAAACCCTCCTAAATTCTTTGACACACCTCGTACAGCCTCAAGCCTAGGAATTACAAAGTATGGTCACAATATGATCATAGGGCACTATGACGACAATCAGAATCGCAGTCACAATCAGAATCACAGTCACCTGGAGAATGTGACAACACAAGCTCAATTACCGGAATTAATGTTAAGGATTAAATGTAAGTGATTATCCACATTAAACACAGAATAGAGGATTACAATCTACAGTCGACTCCGACCGTTACCACCCCAGGCAAGCATTTAAATTGCTGTTTCTGCAATACGCTAGAGAGTTTAAAAAAAAAAAAAAAAAAGAAAGAAAAGACCATAAAAGCAAGAAAACATAAACGAAACCAATAAAACAATGAAATCTGAAAGGCTATATCAGGGACTATGTCCCGTTACCGAGACAGAGTGTAATAGCATACGTTAGTCAAAAACAGAATGAGTCAATCGCCCGACGAAATGCTGTACTGGAAACACGAAGGAACTGCAGTTAATTAGTTGTTAGTAGTTAATTTATCTTCTAGTGTAACCCAAGCCTCAGTTTCACTGGACAACCTCCAAACTATAGGTACAGCAGATGTTAATCCAGATGTAAGTCCAGATGTTAATCTAGATATTAGTCCAGATGTTAGTCCAGCTCTTAATCCAAATGTTAGTCCAAATGTTAGACCAAATGTTAGTCCAAATATTAGTCCAAATGTTAGTCCAGATTTTAATACAGATGTTAATCCTGATGTTAGCCCAAAGCTTTAACACATAATTAATTGCAAAACATAATCCTAGTCAAGGGACGTTCATCAGAGCTGTTGGATATTACAAGGATGCCCTCCAGGGGGTCCTCTGCCACCCACAATAATAACGGATGGACATTTCAGAATATTATTGCAGAGTCAACGCGGCAAATAAAAGTTATTAACAAAGGTCTCACCATACTCTTCACCGATAGGATCTTCAGAGCCGATACATGTGATGACCGTAGTTGACCTTGTCTGAGTGTGCCGCTCCGCTGCTGGTCCTGCGACCCAGAGCCTCGATCCGCTCGATCTCCCCCGGGTGTGCCGTCTCTGTGAGGTCCGCAAGCTTCTCCGGCGTGTTATCTGGCAGCGCCGCCACACGCCCATACATGCATGCAGAGTGATTGACACCACCTGGTCCTGACCTCACCGTGCACCTATCTTAACACTCTTTGGCTTAACTGGTTGCCAGCCAAGTTCTAGTCAGTGTTAGGTTACTTCACAGAGATCACTTGGGCTACCTTCTCACCACACCGAGTGATCTGTGAGCTCACTAAGAGAAAAAGTTGAACTTGTTATCTTCTTTAGTTTAGTACCAATTAATGAAAGTACTAAAAAAAAATCTGATGTAAACACATGGCCCTCTCCATGCCACCTATTACTATGGGCCCCTAACTCCCCAAAATAAAGAAGATGCTCACTTATGGGTGGCATAACTATGTTTATAAGTTGGGTATAGCGAAGCTGCCGTCACTAAATCAAAACGTGCCGGGGCCGCATGCATTCGAAATATGCTCCCAGTTTCTTGTATTGTCTAAATGCAAGACATTGGGGCAGATTTATCAAGCTGTCAGGAAGTCAGAATATTTCTAGTTGCCCATGGCAACCAATCACAGCTCAGCTTTCATTTTACCAGTGCTCATGAATATTTTAAAGGGGAGCTGTGATTTGTTGCCATGGGAAACTAGAAATATTCTGACTTGGTTGGCGCGGGACGGCATGATGTGAGGTTCTCGTTACTGCCACGTTCTCCACCCCTTCCGGCCGCCTGGCCGCCTAGCATCCATGCGGTCCGCGCGGTGAACTGGTGAGGGTCCGGGCAGCGCATGTTGGCGACCTGATTCGGAACACCTTCCCGAGAGTCGCAGCGACGAGGACAGGTGCGGGTCACCAGGATTGTCGTCTGCACCGGGAGGAGAGCTGATAGTCACAGGCGTGTGTGCACTGCATTGTGACTGCGAATGGATAGAACTCTAGAAGGCAATGGAAGAATGGGAATTTTAAATATACCTCCAAAAAGGTAAAAACATTACCCATTTAACTACACATTAAGGCACTTTAGTAAAGATACATAATCCTACCCGTAACATTAACCCCATAAACCATTAATAACTAAACATATCTAAGAAATGATGACACGAGGCTTCCTGTTAGGCAGAAAAGGTCACAGCTATTTATTGCTGATAAACTCAATTATTATTATTTTAATATTCTCAAAATCAACCGCAATCTCTGTTTGTTTCTTTGGAAACCATAGCTGCTGAAGTGGTTTGTTCATCCGGACTCCCGAACCACCACTTCGACTTCCGAAAAAATCCACATCAATTCTCTTTTCCGCCACTAGGAGCTCTGAATACTCTTACTCAAGGCTCCGACCCCCACCCAACAGGAATAGGGCTCGCTCAACAAGAAAGGACATAAGCCTCAGTAACAGTAACAAAGGGCAAACCAGCTCCGAGCCTGTACATAAGCAGACCCAGGTTCCCCTCCCATAAAACTTTCAATGGGAGATTTCAGTCTGCCACCCTACAGGACTAATACTATCTCCAGCCGTGAGAAACCCCAGGGGAAGTAGCCCCTGTAACAGGCACCTAAAGGACCCAACAAAGCAAAGAACACCCTGCGACGTGACTCAGCAGTCAAGCTCTCCTGCACGGCCCTCCCTTAACATCACACAGTACGCTACTTTCTTTGTAAGAAATCTCTGATATGTCTCTTGAAAAGACCAGAGGGCCTTACAGGAGACGACTACCTAAATCCTTGTCTATGATGTACAGCGCTACAGCGCACGTTATAAATACAGTATAGATATAAATGCTATACAATGAGCCTGCTGGTCTGAATACAGACAGACAACACCTCCTGTTATATATACAAGCACCGCAATACAGGCTATAGTCATATACATTATTTACCTGTTATCCGCATGTGGTAATAGCTACAATTCTTGTATACAATATAGTGGGGACAGGTAAGACACTATATAAAATGCACAAAGGACCTGGCTATATCCATACGGTCCGTTTATCTGCAAAAATATGTGCGGCTGCAACACCAATGGCCCCTGACCATGTGTCTGGCTAATTCCCCCGCTATTTTGTGGGTATAACTGTAGTATAATACTACACCGTTTCTTCCCCATTATAGGCTGAGGCGGCATGTAACCCCACAATATTGCACTATCCACCACTCATGTAACATACATTATATATGTGTGCAGAAGTATACATGGGCACTCCCTAATACATAAGACACAACTAAAGGCCATATATATCTATATATACGCACAACATACAGTTTGCGCCAATAACTACAAAAAGCAGTTAGACAAAGTCACGTACAAATGCAGAAAAATACAACAAGCATCTAAATGCGGCATGTGGTGTGGATATTACAAGGATGCCCTCCAGGGGGTCCTCTGCCACCCACAATAATAACGGATGGACATTTCAGATTATTATTGCAGAGTCAACACGGCAAATAAAAGTTATTAACGAAGGTCTCACCATACTTTTCACCGACAGGATCTTCAGAGCCGATACATGTGATGACCGTAGTTGACCTTGTCCGAGTGTGCCGCTCCGCTGCTGGTCCTGCAACCCAGAGCCTCGATCCGCTCGATCTCCCCCGGGTGTGCCGTCTCTGTGAGGTCCGCAAGTTTCTCCGGCGTGTTATCCGGCAGCGCCGCCACACGCCCATACATGCATGCAGAGTGATTGACACCACCTGGTCCTGACCTCACCGTGCACCTATCCTAACACTCTTTACACTCCTAACACTCAAAAAGCAGTTAGACAAAGTCACATACAAATGCAGAAAAATACAACAAGCATCTAAATGCGGCATGTGGTGAACATGCATGTGGGTAACCTGATGCGATGTGGTGAACATATAGCAAAAGGTAGTGATATGGAGGTTACTTTCAGATCACTAAAAACTCCCCATAACCAGCCCTCCCAATTTACTCTGTACAGGTCAATGCTGGACCACATTGACCAGGAATGTGGGGGACCTTCACCTATCATGGTCAATCGATAGCCGTAAAGTGTAGGACACCATGATTACGGAGAACTGGATGAGATAATAATAGACTCGTACAGTATCACAGATGGAGGCCGCACTATTACATGTGCTCTCTCCCGGCAGCCCCTCTACATAGTGTAAAATACATGTGACCTCCCCATAACAAGCAGAGTAATGGAGGATATCTGCCCCCTTCCAAAGAAGCTCCAGTCCGGGCTCGTGATTGTCACCATGTTAGCGCTATTAGGAGTAGTCAGGGCCGGATTAAGGTTGGTGGGGGCCCCTGGGCACAAAATCTGGTGGAGGCCCCCACTGAGTGCAGCGTGCATACACGTCCTCCTGCTCACTATCCACTATCCCCGCAGTAACACCGCCACATACAGCCGCCTCACACCCATTGACACAGCTACATACAGCTGCCTCACACCCATTAACACAGCTACATACACTCACTGGCCACTTTATTAGGTACACCATGCTAGTAACGGGTTGGACCCCCTTTTGCCTTCAGAACTGCCTCAATTCTTCGTGGCATAGATTCAACAAGGTGCTGGAAGCATTCCTCAGAGATTTTGGTCCATATTGACCATGATGGAATCACAAAGTGCTTGCAGAGATTTAGCTTCACATACATGATGCGAATCTTCCGTTCCACCATCATCCCAAAGATGCTTTTTGGATTGAGATCGGGTGACTTTGGAGGCCATTGAAGTACAGTTGAACTCATTGTCAGGTTCAAGAAACCATCTGAGATGATTACGCTATCACACAGCCGCCTCACCACCCACTAACACCAGCTACACACAGCCGCCTCCTCACCCCCAGTAACACAGCTAACATTACAGCCGCCTCACCCAGAACACAGCTACACACAGCAGCCTCATCCGGCGAGTAAACGGAAGCACATGACACAGCCACCTCGCCCCCAGTAACAGCAGCTACATAACAGCTGCCTCCCCCCATAACAAGCTACACACCAGCAGCCTCGCCACCAGACACAGCGACCACACAGGACGCCAGCCGTCACCCCAGCTAAAACAGGAACAATACAAAGCCGCCTCAGACCATCTAATCACCACATGACCGCTGCCAACAGTACATTAACAGCCACGTCGCCCACCGTAACCACAGCTACATAAGCCACCTCGCCCCAGTAACCAAGCTACATACAGGCCGCCTCAACCCCAGAAACACAGTCAGCACAACAGCTGCACTCACCCCCAGTAACCACAGCACATACAGCCGCCTCGCCCCCAGTAACACAGCAGCTCACACCACCCTCGCCCTCTCCCATGCCTCAC